>LS990920.1:13932243-14026931 GCA_900464855.2 Musa schizocarpa
TTAAATTATCGTAAATTGATAAAAGAATTTAGATCTTTATGTTTATGTTTAGATCTATTTTAAATCTATTTAAATTATATCAGATTTTTATTTTTTTATTTCGATCATATGAAACATGCATGGTACTATCATATTACATTGCCTCCCTGCATTTAGGACATCGTATGCATTCATGCTCATCTTTTCTTACATATTGTTAGCATGCTTTTGGACGTTGGAAGTTTCCTCACCCTCACGAGTAAGACTAAAGGCGAAGTTGCTGTGTTCAGGCATTAAGAAGATACTACCTGATTTTGATCGATGATCTGCTATTGGCAATTTGTTGTTAGTGATGATGCAGCATAGGCTGATGACATGCTATGGTACTGACCCTACGTCGGGCATCTATTGTATTGGGCAGTGGCACTGTTACATGTGATGCCACTATTGCGATAGAAGGCCATTGCGCACATGGTGCAGCAACCCTATTGTTGGTGTTTGCTACACAACATCGCGACAGGAAGGATTGCCACGATCAATGGCATCACAAGAGTGTGGAAGAGGCCAAGATGAGGAAGCCCCATGAATGTTGCGTAGGGGAAGCCAACTATAAAACGAATCGTTGCTTAATATCGACAAGCTATTGGTTGATGGAGGTGGTAGATGATATAGCTATAGAGGGCGGTGACCTTCCTTGGTTGTCAACCCTGCAATGGGCAGTAGCCGCACAAGCAAAGGTTGCAGAGGGCTTTGCTAGCAATTGTGTAGGAGGCACGATGCAATCACGATGGAGGTATCACGTCAATGGTGACAAAGGGCTGTGAACACTACCATGTCCGTAGCAATGGAGCTCGGCATAGGCATGTCGAGCGATGGCACTGATTGTTGTGCCCTTGAGCGTTGGATGATGATATTGTTGGGCAGCTATGGTGTCTAGTCAATGCGATCATGTTTGGATCTTGCGAAAAGGTAGCACCTCCAAGCATCATGATAGAAGGGCCCGAGGGTTTGCAACATAGTGTTAGTGCCACTGGTGCCACTGTCCAGTTAAAAGCGACCATGCGACATTACATTCGGTTGTATTGTGGTGGAAAAGGGCTTAGCGGGCTACTAGGCATCGCTATAATGGAACTTGGCACCCAATGATGCTATGCCGAAGATGGTGTTGGAAAACCTTAGACAGCATCATATATACAGTAGAAGTAGAAGAATAGAAAATAAAATAGATCCTCAAAAATTTCAATATGAATCATTGTGCAAAGATTGATGAACAAAAAATCATAAAATTAAAAATTATATAATACATATGAGATGATTTACCTATGAGAGATCGTATATCCCTAAAATCACAGATCCAAATATCTAAATGAAGGAGGTCAGATGTCCACATCTCTAGTGGTGATCCACATAGCAGATGATGCGACGATCCTCCTCTTTCGTAGTACGATCTTTCCTCTCCTTTGCGTACCACACACCCTAAATAGGATTGTCGATTGAGGAGGAGAGGGAGAGAGAAGAATAGGAGATGGCCGCCAAAAAGAGTCTAGCCTATGTCCCTTTAGTTTCCTCATATTTATAGAGGTCCCTATCAACTTAACCCTAATGGATCATGCTCTATCAGGTACTGGATCTCTATCCAACTATCAAAGCCTCTTGGATTAATGGATCTCTATCCAATAATCACTATTTACTCTTATTAGGTCTTACCCAAAAGATTCAATAATTCAGGGGCTTTATTAGATATCCAATAAGATAGGAGGTCGACGGGTATTTCATATCCAAACCTCTACTTATCGCAACACCTACTATATATTTATGACCCTTTAGAAATAATACCGAGTTGGTCGTGAGTTGTACCTATCAGAACTCCTTCTAAATCAATGAATTATTATATTCATAATAATTCACTCGACTCAACGACTATAGATACATTATGCCACTACGCCATAGTCTCTAGACGATATAGGAGGATCTAATCTATTGGACTTATCTATCCTCAGTTACTATATCTATATAATCTCTCATCTATCTAATATTCTACAGATCGTACATCGGGCATGGTGTTGTCAGACTCATACGGAATCTACTTAAGTCTCGTTCTAATAGGATTCTCCTAAAGAACTCCTTTCTCTCTCAATCCGAATGACCCTGGCCAAGGATTTGTCTATGTAAGAATACATGAAATATTTCTCTCATGACATTAAGAGTGGATGATCCTTTATTGATACTCAATTGCCTTCGTAAGGTTGTTTACCACTCTCGATCATCGGCTGTGTTAGATTTGGAACTTCTAAACCTATAAGTCCAGTATCAAAGAGTATAGTACTCATATAGAGCATCCTTGTTATCTCAAGTCTAAGGACCAGACACACAACTAGAACTACAGAATTGTTATTTGATAATGAGGTATCATTACCTATCTAGCATTCCATGAGCGGATCAATTAGTGAACTTATTCTCTAATGAGCACCTACATTATACTCTTAGTGTCCCTACACAAGCGACTATAAGATTAGCTACCTCCATTATATGGACGGGTATACAACACATCGGTCTATCCGGATATCTCGATGTTCCTCTTGAGTAACCTATGATTGAAAATATTTAAGGTCTATATTTACATGTGAATTGGTCTCATTATCATGATTTAATCATGATCCAATTCTTATTGTATAGATCTAAGGACATTACAATATATACAACAAGCAACATAGAGTAAGCAAATAATAATAATAATAATAATAATAATAATAATAATAATAATAATAATAAGCAAAAAGACTATGTAGCGTGTTATATATTGGGAAAACTAGGTAGAGAATCACATGCATTGTAGAACATAAACAAAAATTTAGATTTCCCAAAGAAAAATATCTAGTCATCGTGCGAAGATTGGTGCATAAGAAATCACAAAACCAAAAACTGCGTGTATCATATGAGAAGTGTTACCTAGTGAGATCTTATTATTGAATCCCAAATTTTGATAATGAAATCAATTGATGAGTTTACAATTTAATGTGTTGTTTGAGAAAAGTGATGTAGGACTAACTTCGATTATGAAAAGACAAAATAATTAAAGCAAAAGAATCAGAAGTTGGGCCGGAGTCAAAGATAGAGCATTGAGTCGGAAGAATCAGATATTGCAGGAGTCAACATGCCAATGGATTGGGCGATACGCCAAAGGTTCGGACGATGCGTCGGAAGTTCACTAAGAGCTCGGATGAACAAACAACAAGTCAAACAACTTAAATTTACTGTCTTGTAATTTTTTAAGTCTTTATTGTCGTAGTTAGGTCTTAATTTGAGTTAATTTTGAGAGTAATCCTACTAACTAAAATAAGGCCAATTAGGCCTTAATCAGGGTTGAATTTGGCCTACTGTTTGGCCCATTGAATGACCTGGAGCTACATCAAGCGATGGTACCGCTAGGGTTGGTGGTGGAACTACTTGAGGCTTGGACTCCCAAACATTGTCTGGGTGGTGGTACTGCCCAGACTTGGCGATGGTACTGCTGATAGTTAATGCTGTCAGGTGGTGGTATTGCCTTATCAGGCAGTGGTACCGCTAGAGCCCAGTCTCCGAGGCTTTGTCAAGCGATCGTACCGCATAAACTAGTGGTAGTACCATTAGTTATCAAGGGAGCATGTGATAGTACTGCCCAGTACTATGGAAACTTGGGATGAGACACTTTTTGACTCCATTTTTTAAGCCATTTGGGGTCTATAAATACTTCACACTTTTCTGCTTGAAAAAGCATGAAAAGTGAACAAAAGTCTTGAGATTCTGAGTTATAAAAGTCTTGAAAAGTTGTTAGGTGTCCTCCTCCTCTTCTTAAGATTTGTGATCATTGTAAGAGATGTGTGAGACTTGTAAAGGTTGTCTCCTAAACATATGAAAAGAAGAAAGTACTATTGTTGAATCTCGGATTTTGATGATGCAACCAATTGATAATATTATGATATAATCTACGTTTTGAGTGATGCGGGACTAGCTTCGATCAGGAGAGGCAAATTGATTAAAGCAGGAAGAATACTAAGTTGTTTGGCATGACATTGGTTCATCCGACACTTAGTCCAACCCTTTAGCGTATTGTCCTCTTATTCGACGTATTGCCCAATCAGTATGTTTCCTTCTCGAAACATTTGATCTCCTTGGCGTAATGTCTAATCTTCTTGGCTCGATGTCCGAACTCATGGCACGAAGCCAATTGATAATGTTATGATCTAATCTATATTTTGAGTGACGCAAGACTAGCTTCGATCAGGAGAGGCAAATTAATTAGAGCAGGAAGAATATGAAGTTGGGCCGAAATTGAATATGTTAGAAGATTGGACCTTAGACCGAAGGAATGGTCAAGGCCAAGAAGATTAGACATTACACGAAGGAGATCAGATGAGAGGACGAGAAGGCAACATGCCATGAGTTCGGGTATCAGGCTAAGAAGATTGGATATTGCGCCAAGGAGATCGAATGTTACGAGAAGGCAATATGCCGATTGGGCAATACGTCGAAGGAGAGGATAATACGCCGAAGGGTCGGACGAAGTGCTGGATGAACCAATGATATGCCGGACAACTTATTATTCTTGCTTATAATAATTTGTCTAGATCAAAGTAGTTTCAGTTATAATTGGGTTGGTTTAGAATGTAATTAGGCCAACTTAATTAGGGGCCAATTGAGCCCGAATTAGGATTGTTTTAGGCCAAGAGAAAGGCCCATTCAGTGACCCAAAAGTTGGATCAAGTGGTGACACTATTGGTCCAAGCGGTGGCACTGCTAATGGCTCAATCTCCGAGGCATAGTCTCCAAGACTATGTTAGGCGGTAGTACTTCCAAGTGTTAGGTGGTGGTACCGCCAGACTAGGCGGTGTTATTACCTAGTGTCAAGCGGTGGTACTATTAGACTAGATGGTGGTACCACCCAAACATAGTCTCCCAGACTGTGTCAAGCAATTGTACCGCCCAGTATCAGTGCTGCAAGTGGTGGCACTGCCCAGCATAGGCGGTGGTACTACTAGTACCCCGAAAACCAAGGATGAGACACTTTTAAGCTCCAAGTTTAAATATATTTGGGGCCTATAAATACCTCTCTCATCCCTGCTCAGATCACACAAGAACTGAAAACAAAAATAAGAGAAAATTATGTTATAATCTTGTGAGAGTTCTTCTCCTCTAGTCTAAGTGTTGATTTTTGTTTAAGAGAGGAGTGAGTGGGGGTGTAAAGGTTCTCTCCTAAGCCTATCAAAAGGAGAATAGAGTTGTAAGAGTAGTTGGTCTTCGCTCATTGAAGGAAGACCATAAGTAGATGCCGGTGGCCTCGACAAAAGAGGAATCGAGAGTGGACATAGGTCACGACGATCGAACCACTATAAACTCGGTTTGCATTTCTATTGTTGCCATTAAGTACTTTGCAATTGTTTTACTTTCTCGTTGCTTTAGCTACACACTCTTACGAATATTTTCAAAGTTAAACATTATCGAAACGATTTTTATCATATGAAGATTTCTGACTCAACGTGATTTTTATGTACGCACTAATTCACACCCCCCCCCTCTTAGTGCCGACTTGATCCTAACCGTTCATATTAGAGCCATGTTTTTCTCATTTATTTAACACCCAAGAGAAATGACTCTTTTCGGCTTTCAAGAGGGTTACTCTATCATTCGTCCTCCTCTGTTTAATGGGATGGACTACACTTATTGAAAAACTTGGATGAGAGTTTTCTTGTTTTCATTAAATCTCAATTTATAGAATATTGTTGAAAACGGATTTTAAAAGTCTTCTCTTCCAATGAATGATTGGAATAATTTGGAGAAGAACACTTTCTCTTCGAACGCCAAAACTATGAATGCTTTATTTTATGCTTTGTATAAAAATGAATTCAATCGAGTTTCTATTTGCGAAACGACTTATGAGATTTGGCACACACTTGAAATCACACATGAAGGCACTAGTAGAGTTAAAGATTCGAAGATTAATTTTTTGATGCATGATTTTGAAATATTTTGTATGAAGCCAAGTGAAACTATTATTGACATGTATACCTGTTTTACGGATGTAGTCAATAGTTTAAAAACACTTGGTAAAAGTTTTTCAAATCTTAAACTTATTAATAAAATTTTACGTTCTCTTCCTAAAAATTGGGACCCTAAAGTAATTGCAATACAAAAGGCAAAAGACTTAAACAGGTTTCTACTTGAAGAACTTATCGAGTCATTAATGACCTATGAAATGACGTGCAAGACACATGATGAACTTGATGAACATAAGAACAACCTTTCAAAGAATAGTAATGATTTGACACTTCGAACAATAGAATACCACTTTGAATGATAACTCAAGTGATGATGATGATGACCTTGAACTTTTCACAATAAAACTTAAAAAGTTCTTAAAACAAGAATCAAAGAATAAAAATGAATTTAAAAAGAAGCTGTCAGAGAAGAAGAAAGTATTCAAGGCGGCTTGGGATGAATCGAGCTCATCCGAAGACAAGAAGCAAACCAACAAAGATAAGGTGGCGAACTATGCCTTAATGACTTTCGACGATAAAGTAAATGACTCACCCGAAACTCTTTTACTTTACTATAAAATTACTTGATGCTTTTTATGAGTTACTTTTTAAACTAGTTAGTAAAAAATAAAAAAAATACAAAAGAAATTATCATGCTTCTTTTAATTTTGAAATAAATTAAAAAATTAAACATGATAATTGCATGTTAAATCCTAGCACTAAGCATGAAGAATTAAATTCACTTAAAAAGAAAAATATATTATTACAACAAACAAAATGATTTTGATTAAAAATGCTTTATGTTTTATGAAATCATGTTTGATGATTTAATGATGCATAATGATGTAATGATGTAATGAAAATGTTAAAAGTTTTGGTATCATGCTTGTTGAATCTCAAATTTTGATGATGAAGTCAATTATAATTTATTTTATCTAATCTATATATTGAAAAAAGTGTGTAGGATTAACTACGACGGTAGTAAGACATGAAGTAGGTGTTGTGCCGGAGTCAAGATCGAGATCACGTTGGGAGTTCGAGAGTTTGTCAGAAGTCCGAACGTTCGTCGGAAGTTCTGCGGGAACTAATCGAGAAGTCCAGGAGCTTGCCATAGAAGCTTGTCAGAACTCGCCAAGAAGATCGTCGCAAAGTCCAGGAGCTTGTTGGGAGTCTGTTGGAGCATTGTTGAGAGTTCGTCGGATGTTCGCCGGAAGTATGCTGGAAGCTCACCGGAAGTGTGATTGATGCACTGGAACATAAATTACAGTAATCATGTCTTATTTGTCATAGTTAGAGTGCTAATTAAGTTAGGATTGAGAGATAATCCCACTAACTTAATTAGGGGCCAACTGGGCCCTAAGTTGGGCTGGTTTGGGCTAGATTCAAGGCCCAACTAGGACCCAAAATTCTCGACCGGCGGTGGCACCGCCTAGGAGACTCGGTCTCCCAGGAATTCTGGGTGGTGGTACCGCCTCTGTCAGACGGTAGTACCGCCGGTAGTTATTACTACCAGCAGTGGTACCACCCCTGTTAGGTGGTGGTACCGCTAGAGCTCGGTCTCTGAGCAATGTCAGGTGGTAGTATCGCCTAGACTGAGGGTAGTATCGCCTAGTGTCAGGTGTTAGGTGGTAGTACTACCCAGTAATGACGGTGGTACCGCTAGGATCCCGGAAATATGGGATGAGACACTTCTTGGCTCCATTTTTTATAGTCATTGGGGTCTATAATACCCCACCCTTTTCTGCATGAAAGGGCACCAAAATCTTGATATATTCTTGAGTATTTGAAGTGTTAAAGAGTTGTAAAAGTGCTAGAGTTCTCCTCCTCCCTTTTCTAAGTGTTGAGATCAAGAGAGGAGTGAAACTTGTAAGGGTTGTCTCCTAAACCCGGCAAAAGGAGAAAAGCTGTAAAAGATGGTTGGCCTTCGCCTATTGAAGGAAGGCCTCTAGTGGACGCCGGTGACCTCGTCGGAGGAGGAAGCCGAAAGTGGATGTAGGTCACGATTGACCGAACCACTCTAAATTTGGTTTGTATTTCGTTTTGAGCAATCTTCTTTAAGTGCAAATCATTTCATAGCAAAGTACTTCTTCTCCTTGCTTTCACTACACTTACACTCTCTTATGTTTTAAAGTAATTATCTTTCCGAATTGATTTCCTTCGAACGTACGAAATATTTTCTGAAATCGCATAAGTTTTTCGCTACACTAATTCACCCCCCCCCCCCTCTTAGTGCGTTCTTGATCCTAACAATGCTTGATGATTTTATACTATGCATGAGAAAGAAGTAATGATGGTTTAAAATCTTATGTTTTAGAATTAAGTGTTACACTTTTGATCTTAATGATTTTGTGATAAATCTTATTTTTCGGTTTTAAAGATGATGATTTTGGATTTGACAATTTGTTTTCATATTTATCCAAATACTTGATTTATTCGTGGTTACGACAGGAGATGTATTTTATATGAATCATTTTGTTCTCGTATGATTTTATCATCTAAAAGAAGATTTATCCAAATGAATCATGATTCTTGACATTAATGATTTGAGATTTATTTTATGTGAATCAAGATCTCTTATTTGATCTTCTATGATTATATTTGTTATTTACTAAACATGAGATTTGTCAAGATGAACTATTCAGAAATTGATCTTTCTTGATCTTGTTAGGAAAAGAATCGACACAAAGAGGGGGGGGGGGGGGTTTGAATTAGTGCAGCGGTAAAATTACGTCGGTTCAAAAAACTTTCTTATGATAAAAACCGATTTTGATGAAAACCGTTTCAGAGAGAGGTTAACCTGAAAGCGTTTTCGTAAAGATAGCTTGAAAGTGTACGAAAGATGCTTAGTGGATGTAAAGCAAATTAAGAGGTTTGTAGTAAAGTAAATTGCTCAAATATAGAAATGTAAACCAGAGAAGAACACGTCGATTTTATAGTGGTTCGGTCGTCGTGACCTACATCTCCACCGATTCCTCTTCCGTCGAGGCCATCGACATCCACTATCGATCTTCCTTTATAGGCGAAGATCAACATCCTTTTTATAGCTCTTTCTCCTTTTACCGGGTTAGGAGATAACCCTTGCACCCCCACTCACTCCTCTCTCAAACTATTCTAATACTTAGAACTTTGAGAGGAGTTTCACACAATATTATAGTAGAGTTTCTTTCCTTTTTACTCTCAATACTTGTGTAGTTTAATCAGGGATGAGAGGGATATTTATAGGCCTCAAGTTGATTCAAACTTGGGGCCTAAAAATATCTCATCTTAGGTTTTCTAGGTTCGGACGGTACCACCGTTAGTGTCAGTCTGACAGTGACACTACGCTGGGCAGTACCACCGCATAGTCTGGCAATACCACTGCTTGGCACTAGGCCACTGGGTGGTACCATCGCCTGGCACCCTGCCAGGGGTGGTACCATTGCTCAGACTGGCGGTACCATCGCTTGACATAGTCTCGAAGACTGTGCCATGACAGTGCCACTTCTTGGGTCACTATATGGGCCTTTTATTGGGCCCAACACAGTCCTTACATGGGCCCAACTGGCCCATAATTGGGTTGGCCCAATTCCAATCCCAATTATATGCTAACTACGAAATCTAAGACATTTACTAAGCTAAATAAGTTCGTAAGTCTAGTTTCTTCCGGCGAGCTTCCGACAATCTTCCGACGAACTTCCGACGATCTCTTGGCAATGTTTCAATAGACTCCCGGCAAGCTCCTAAACTTCACGATAATCTTCTTGGCGAGTTTTGACGTGGTTCTCTAGCAAGCTCCGAGACTTCTCGGCTGGTTCATGCAGAACTTTCTACGAACGTCCGTACTTCCGACGAACTCTCGAACTCCCAACGAAATCGCGTTCTTGACTCCGGGACTTCATTTTGCTTTATGCCTTACTATTGTAGTTAATCCTACATATGTAAAAACATACTTTGATCTAGACAATTATTACTAAGCTTGAATCATGTTGTCTGGCATGTCATTAGTCCATCGACGCTTCATCTAATTCTTTGACGTATCGTCCTCTCTTGCGACCTATTGCCCAATCGGCCAATTGACTCCGCAACTCCGATATCCTTGGTGCAATATCCGCTCTTCTTGGCCCGATGCCCGAATCCATAGCCTGAAGCCTTCTGTTGATACGTCGATCGATCCTCCGGCCCGATGTCCAATCTTCTAACATGTTTTTCTCCGGCTAAATATGATTCTTCCTGCTTTAATTGTCTCTCCCTGATCGAAGCATCCTACGTCTTCTTGACTTGACTTGTGCAAGCTTCTTGACTTGTGCAAGCTAGCTAGCAAGCTAGCTATCTCTCTCTTTGTCATTGTCAAAAAGAAGGGAAGAATATAATTTTGTATCTCTTTCTCCCTTTACAATAATTTTCAAAGCATGATAAAGGTAAAGTATCAATCTTGTTTGTGCATCATTATATTTTCAATTTACAACATGCATAATTTTAAAACTTTACATATCATTCTTACTTCATTCATGATACCAAAAATAAATCAATCATCACTATGGGCATATCATACATGATATTCAAGCATTCACGATATATCATTTTGGCAACAAATCATAGCATTTTAAATCATGATGGTATCTAAATGTCAATTTACATTACATCTCATATTTCATGAATACTTTTATTTCATCACATTCATTTCATCTCATCAAGAAAAAATTAATTGGGTGATGAATACAAGGAGTTATATAAAAATAAATCATGTCAAGAGAAATAAGATCATGTAAATACCAAAAGGCATGATTTCTTTTGAAAAACCTCTTCTTAAATAATCAAAAGAAAATCTTAGGAGATCAAATAATAAAAGATATTCAAAAGAAATTTTAAGTCATGAATTTCGAAAAAGATATTCTCTTTAGTAAATCGTAAAAGAAACTTAGGAGAAAAAGATTTCAATTCATGCATATAAAATCTTGATTTAAGCATAAGAAATCTCAAGTTATAAATCTCAAAAAATCAAGATAAAACTCATTCATATTCAAATCGTCAAATCAAAATCATTTTCAAGAGATTCAGAAAAAAAAAAAAAGATAGATTCATCAATCTCTCCTTTTTAGATAAATGGTAAGAAGAAACATAGGAGTTCAAAATTAAGATATGATTCATAAAAATAAAATCACAAGTTATAATCAAGAGAAAAATCATCATTTATCTTCAAACCATTCAACTTGTTAAATCAACAAAGTCACTTTTAAGAGATTCATAAAAATGATACAAATAGATTCATCAAAATTAATTTCATGGTTCACAAAATTCATAAATTGATTCATTATTTTAATTCCAATGAATTTTTTTTTTTGTGTTTTCTTTTAAGTGATTGATTTCATATTAGCATGCCTTTTTCATTTATGTCAAATAAAAAAACATGCATTATTTTTAAAACTGAAAAAGTCACTTTCATTATGGTAAAAATCGATAATCCATAAATTGCAAGAATCATCATGCATAATTTAGAAAGATAAACTCATTAAGCATGATTTCAAATCATCTTCAATCAAAATCATCATGACAAAAAATAACACATTAAACATAGGATTAATCATTAGATTTAAATCTAACATATAGTTGTATTTTCATCATTAAAACATCAAGCATGATTTCATAAGGCATTCAAAATCATTTTGTTTGTTTATCATGAAACATGTATTTGTCATTATCATTTTCAAAATTACTAGCATGATAAGCATGATTCATAATTTTTTACATTTTCATTACATTATTAAACATGTAATTTTCAAGAAAAATAATTAAATTAAATTAAAAATAACTCATTAAAAGCATCATGTAATTTCAAAGTAAACTAAGGGAATTTTAATTATCTCATCGTCGAAAGCCGTTACGGTATAGTTTGCCACCTCGCCTTTGTTGATTTTCTCCTCGTCTTCGGATGAGTTTGATTCGTCCCAAAGAGCTTCCTTCTTCTTGCGTTCATAACAAGTAGTTGTGTTCTTTTTAAGTTTCTTTTTATTCTTCAATTTTTATTTCATGAACTTTTTAAATTTCATAGTGAGAAGTTCAAATTCACCATCACTTGAGCTTATGCTCGAGTGGTCTTCTTTTATTCAAAGTCCTAAATCCTTCATGTTCTTTGGAAGGTGGTTCTCATGTTCGTCAAGTGCCACATTAGTCATTTCATAGGTCATCAAAGACCCGATAAGTTCTTCGAGAGGAAAATATTTCAAGTTTTTTTATTCTTGAATAGTCATTACTTTTGAATCCCAAGTTTTAGAAAGCGATCGTAAAATCTTATTAATGAGTTCAAAATTAGAAAAGTATTTGCCAAGAGCTTTTAAACCATTGACGACATCCGTAAAATGGGTGTACATGTAAACAACGATTTCGCTCGACTTCATTCGAAAAAGTTCAAAATTGTACATTAAAAGATTTATTTTAGAAACTTTTAATCTACTAGTGCCTTCGTATGTGGTTTCAAAAATGTGCCAAATATTGAAAGTCGTTTCGCACAAAGAAACCCAATTGAATTCGTTTTTATCTAAGGCATAAAATAGAGCATTCATAGCTCTAGCATTTAGAAAAAATATCTTCTTCTTCAAATCATTCCAATTGTTCATTGGAAGAGAAGATATTTGAAATTTATTTTCGACCGTATTCCATAAATTTAAATCAATAGAAAGCAAGAAAACTCTTATTCAAGTTTTCTAATAAGTGTAGTCCGTCCCATTGAAAAAGAGAGGATGAATGAGAGAAAGTCCCTCTTAAAAGCCGAAAAGAGTCATTTCTCTTAGGTGTTAAACCAAATGAGAAATAACGAGGCTCTGATAACAACTGTTAGGAAAATAGTCGGCACTAAGAGGGGGAGGGGGGGTTTGAGTTAGTGAAGCGGTAAAATTACATCGGTTCAAAATCTTATGTTTTGGAATTAAGTGTTACACTTTTGATCTTAATGATTTTTATGATAAATCTTATTTTTCAGTTTTAAAGATGATGATTTTGGATTTGAGAATTTGTTTTCATATTTATCCAAATACTTGATTTATTCGTGGTAATGATAGGAGATGTATTTTATATAAATCATTTTGTTCTCATATGATTTTATCATCTAAGAGAAGATTTATCCAAATGAACCTTGATTCTTGACATTAATGATTTGAGATTTATTTTATGTGAATCAAGATCTCTTATTTGATCTCCTATGATTCTATTCGTTATTTACTAAAAATGAGATTTGTCAAGATGAACTATTCATGAATTGATCTTTCTTGATCTTGTTAGGAAAAGAGTCAGCACAAAGAGGGGGGGGGGTGGGGTTGAATTAGTGCAGCAGTAAAATTACGTCGGTTTAAAAAACCTTCTTACAATAAAAACCGATTTCGACGAAAACCGTTTCGGAGAGAGGTTAACTTGAAAGCATTTTCATAAAGATAGCTTGAAAGCGTACGGAAGATGAGTAGTGGATGTAAAGCAAGTTAAGAGGTTTGCAGTAAAGTAAATTGCTCAAATATAGAAATGTAAACCAGAGAAAAACACGCCGATTTTATAGTGGTTCGGTCATCGTAACCTACATCCACTCCACCAATTCCTCTTCCGTCGAGGCCACCAGCATCCACTATCAATCTTCCTTTATAAGTGAAGATCAACCTCGTTCTTACAGCTCTTTCTCTTTTTACCGGGTTTAGGAGATAACCCTTACACCCCCACTCACTCCTCTCTCAAACTATTCTAACACTTAGAACATTGAGAGGAGTTTCACATAAGATTACATCAGAGTTTTTTTCTTTTTTACTCTCAATACTTATGTAGTTTAACCAGGGATGAGAGGGGTATTTATAGGCCTCAAGTTGAATCAAACTTGGAGCCTAAAAACATCTCATCCGGGGTTTCCTGGGTTCGGGTCGCTTGTGCTGGGCGGTACCACCGCCAGTGTCAGTCTGACACTGACACTGCATTAGGCGCTACCACCACCTGACACTGGGCCACTAGGCGGTACCATTGCCCAAACTAGTGGTAGTATTGCCCGACACCCTACCAGGGGCGGTACCACCGCCTGACACTGTCTCGAAGACTATGCCACGATGGTGCCACTTCTTGGGTCACTGTTTGGGCCTTTTATTGGGCCCAACACTATCCTTGCATAGCCCAAATGGCCCATAATTGGGTTGGCCCAATTCCAATCCTAATTACGTGCTAACTACCAAATCTAAGACATTTACTAATCTAAACAAGTTCGTAAGTCTAGTTTCTTCCGGTGAGCTTCTGGCGATCTTCCAGCGAACTTCCGACAATCTCTTGGCAATGTTCCAGCGGACTCCCGGCAAGCTCCTGGACTTCACAACAATCTTCTTGGCGAGTTCCGATAAGCTTCTCTGGCAAGCTTCGAGACTTCTTGGCTGATTCCTACAGAACTTCCGACGAATGTCCGGACTTCCGACGAACTCTCGAACTCCCAACGAAATCATGTTCCTGACTCCAGGACTTCATTTTGCTTTATGCTTTGCTATCATAGTTAATCCTGCATATATAAAAAATATACTTCAATCTAGACAATTATTACTAAGCTTGAGTCATATTATCCGGCATGTCATTGGTCCATCGACGCTTCGTCCGATTCTTCGGCGCATCGTCCTCTCTTGCGGCCTATTGCCCAATTGGCCAGTTGACTCTACAACTCCGATATCCTTGGCACAATATCCACTCTTCTTGGCTTGATGCCCGAATCCATGGCCCGAAGCCTTCTATCGATACGTCAACCGATCCTCCGGCCTAATGTCCAATCTTCTGATATGTTTTCCTCCGGCCCAACATGATTCTTCCTGCTTTAATTGTCTCTCCTTGATCGAAGCATCCTACGTCACTCAAAACACAGATCAAATCTAAACAATTATCCATTGGTTTCATCATCAAAATACGAGATTCAACAGATTTTCATATTAATATCTTTCATGTCATAATTTTTATATGACTCTTTTGTAATTATGATTTGTATATCTCATGATATAATTGAATCATTGATAAAAAAAAGGGGAGATTAATGAATCTATTTATATTTTTTTTATGAATCTCTTGAAAGTGATTTTGATAATTTATCAATTTAAATTTAAATGAATTTAATCCAAATCTTTCACTTGATACTAAGATTTTTTTTTCCTATGATTCTATTTGCTTTGTATCAAAGAGAAGCTTTATTGAAATCATGATATTGAATTCTCGGAATTATTACTTGAAATATTTTAATATATGAATCATGATCTTGACAACTTGAGATTTTTTATACATGAATCAAGATATCTTACTCTTTATTCTCATATGAATCTTACATTTTATTAAAGATAATACTTATCCAAATGAATCATGATTTTTATCTTGATTTCTTTATATTCTTGTAATTCTCCATGATGTTTTTATTTAAGAGGAGATTTATACAAATTATAATATTAATTTCTCAACTTGAGATTCATTATGACTCCTTTGTATTGATCATCAAATTGATCTCTTATGTTTTGAAGATTTAAATATTGATGTATATTCTTCATGGTATTGATCATCAATTTTCATGTTATGATATGAAAACTGATGTAAAAAGAAAAACTTTGTACCATTATATTCCTCTTTTTGACAATGACAAAGGGGAGAAAGAATATTAGCTTGCACATCGCAAAGAAAAGCAAACTTGCTAGCTTGCTCATCTCAAAGAAAAGCAAAGTTTGCTAGCTTACATATTTCAAAAATATGCAAAAACAAGCTATCTTGCACATATTAAAAGATGTAAAAGTTTCGCTAACTTTCATATCCGAAAAACTTGCTAGCTTGCATGATGATATATGCAATGATGTTTTAAAGGCTTGAAATTATGCAATGATTTGAAATTATGTCTCAAAAATTGCTAGTTGTACTTCTCCTTTTTGTTGATGATAAAGGGGGAGAAGATATGATGATATATAAGTTATGATGATAGTCATGCATGGGATGATATACTTGGATACTTTGATTATGCATGATTTTATGTTGCATCCAATGATATGATTAATTGAATCTTTCAATATTCATGATGTATGCAATGGTGAAATATGTATAATTCTATGAATTCAAAAGTTCTATCAATATGACATATTGATAGGGGGAGTTTGGTTTAAACTCCATCATTAATTGGTTGTCATCATAAAAAGGGGGAGATTGTTGATTCTTGGATTTTGATGATGAAACCAATTGATAATGTTATGATCTAATCTGCATTTTGAGTGACAAAGTACTAGCTTCGATTAGGAGATGCAAATTAATTAAAGTAGAAAGAATAAGAAGTTGGGCCGGAATTGAACATGTCAGAAGATTGGACGTTAGACCGGAGGAATGGTCAACGTGTCGGCAGAAGGCTTCGTGCCATGAGTTCGAGCATCGGGCTAAGAAGATCGGACATTACGTTAAGAAGATTGGATGTTGCGAGAAGGCAACATGCCGATTGGGCAATATGCCGAAGGAGAGGACGATGCGTCAAGGGTCGGATGAAGCACCGGATGAACCAATGACATGCCAAACAACTTAGTATTCTTGCTTGTAATAATTTGTCTAGATCGAAATAGTTTTCATTGTAATTGGGTTGGTTTAGAACGTAATTATGCCAACTCAATTAGAGGCCAACTGAGCCCAAATTGGGGTTGTTTTAGGCCAAGATAAAGGCCCATTCAATAATCCAAAAGTTGGGTCAAGTAGTGGCACCACTTGTCTAGGCGGTGGCACTATTAGTGACTCAGTCTCCGAGGCATAGTCTCCAAGACTATGTCAAGCGGTAGTACCGCTAGATTGAGCGGTGGTATCGCTCAGACATAGTCTCCTAGACTGTGTTAGGCGGTGGTAACATCCAATGTCAGTGCTGCAGGCGGTGGTACCGCCCAGTGTCAGTGCTGTAAGTTGTGGTACCGCCAGTACCCCAAAAACCATAGATGAGATACTTTTTGTTAGGATCAAGAGCACTAGGAGGGGTGAATTAGTGCAGTAGAAAACTTTCGACGATTAAAATTGCGTTTGTACGTTGAAATCCGATTCTGACGTAAAAGTCATTTCGTGCAGATAATAACTTTGAAAGCTTACGGAAACATATTTGAAGTAAAGTAAGGAAGGCAGTTTGCAGTTAAGATAGAAATCATAATGTAAGCGTAAACTGAAATATGATGTTCATACGATAAAACTGATTTCCGTCTTAACGCCGATTCGGAAAATGCTTAACTATGAAACACGTTCGTAAATGAGCAGAAGATAGTAAGCTATTGAGGAGGTTTGTAGTAAAGATAAGATGCTCAAAGTAAATGCAAATAGAGATTTAGAGTGGTTCGGTCAAACTTGACCTACATCCACTTTTGGCTTCCTCCATCGACGAGGTCACCAACGTCCACTAGAGGCCTTCCTTTAATAAGCGAAGGCCAACCACCCTTTTACAGTTTCACTCCTTTTGACGAGCTTAGGAGACAACCCTTACAAACTTTTCTCTCATCTCTTGAAAGATCAAAACTTGGAAGAAAAGAGGGAGGAGAACTTCTAGACTTTACAACACTTTTGAGCTCTAAAATCACAGAGTAAGATCAAGCTTTCGATGGTTTGGGTTATCCTTTCATTGCTGAAAGGGTGGGGTATTTATAGGCCCCAAACCAGTTTGAATTCAGAGATTAAAATTGTCATCTCCCAGAATTCCGGGGTCTGACGGTTGCATTGCCTGACTGGGGCGGTTGCACCGCTTGGCAGAACTCGGAGACTGAGCCTCTAGGCGGTGCCACCGCTTGTCAGGGGCGGTTGCACCGCTTGGAAGAGCTCAGAGACTAAGCCTTTGGGCGGTGCCACCGCTTGATAGGGGCGGTTGCACCGCTTAGCAGAGCTCGGAGACCGAGCTCAAGCGGTTCCACCGCCTGTCAAGGGCGGTTACACCGCCCAATCTCACTCGAAGACTAAGCCCAAGCGGTGCCACTGCCTGACCTGAGCGATTGCACCGCCCAACTTTCCTGGGAGACCATCTCCTGGGCGGTGCCACCGCCTAGCAGGAATTCTAGTCTGAATGGGTTGATCCATTCGGCCCAATTTGGGTCTGTCAAGAGCCCAATTGCCCCCATATTAAGTTAATGGGATCACCTCCCATTCCTAACTTAATCTACATGCTAACTACGATATTTCTTAAGACATTTACTATAACTTGCTTCGGTGCGTCAATCGCTTCTTCCGGCGAGCTTCCGGTAAACTTCCGGCGAACATCAGACGAACCTTCGACGATGCTCCGATGGACTTCTAGAAAACTCCTGGACTTGCGACGATCCACTTGGCGAGTTCCGATGAGCTTCTTTGGCAAGCTCCTAGACTTCTCGGATTTGTTCCCGCAGAACCTCCGATGACCGTCAAGACTTCCGTCGAACTCTCAAACCCCCAACGTGATCGTAGTCTTGACTCCGGTGCAACTCCTACTGCATGTCTTACTTCCATCGTAGTTAATCCTGCACATGTAAAACAAAACTTCGATCGAGATAATTAATCCTAAGCAATTAACCAAGTTGTCCGGCATGTCATTGGTCCCTCGATGCTTCGTCTGATTCTTCGACGCATCGTCCTCTCCTGCGGCCTATTGCCCAATCGGCCAGTTGACTCCGCAACTTCGATATCCTTGGCACAATACTCACTCTTCTTGGCCCGATGCCCGAGTCCACGGCCCGAAGCCTTCTGTCGATACGTCGATTGATCTACCGGCTTGATGTCCAATCTTCTGACATGTTCCTTCGGCCCAACATGATTTTTCCTACTTAAATTGTCTCATCTTGATCGAAGCATTCTGTATCACTCAACACGCAGATTAAATCATAAATATATATCAAGTGGTTTCATCATCAAAATACGAGATTCAACGCTTTTAGGCTCCAAATTTGAATCTATTTAGGGCTTATAAATACCCCTCTCATCCCTACTCAGATCACACAAGAACTGAAAACAAAAACAAGGGAAAATTATGTTATAATCATGTGAGAGTTCTCCTCCTCTAGTCTAAGTGTTGATTTCTGTTTAAGAGAGGAGTGAGTGGGGGTATAAAGGTTCTCTCCTGTGTTTATCAAAAGGAGAATAGAGTTATAAGGGTAGATGTTCTTTGCCCATTGAAGAAGGACCATTAGTGGATGTCGGTGGCCTCGACGGAAGAAAAATTGGGAGTGGATGTAGGTCACAACGACTAAACCACTATAAACTCGGTTTGCATTTCTATTGTTGCTATTTACTTACTTTACAACTGCTTTACTTCCTTATTACTTTAGAAGCACAGTTTTATGAATATTTTCAAAGTTAAACATTATCAAAATGATTTTTATCATACAAAGATTTCTGACTCAACGTGATTTTTACGTATGCACTAATTCAACCCCCCTCTTAGTGCTGCTGACTTGATCCTAATAGTTTTAAGTGGGTAGTTGGTTTTCACCCATTGAAAGAATACCATTAGTTATCACTGGTGGCCTCGACAGAAGAGGAATTGGGAGTGGACGTAGGTCACGACAATCAAACCACTATAAATCCGAGGTGCTCTTTTCCTTTACTGTTTACCTTTATTGCTTATTGATTTTATTGCTCACTCCACTTTATACTTACTCTAAGTCAAGTTCACTTTCGATATCAGCTTTCATCGAATGTAATTTTTTTAAATCATCGAAAGTTTCTGATAGCACTAATTCACCCCCCCTCTTAATGTTATTCATGATCCTAATAGTTGCTATTAGAGCCACATTACTCTCAATTGGTTTAAAACCCAAGAGAGTTTAAATGACCTTTACTGGTAATCTAGAGGGTCATTCTATTACTCGTCTTCCTATGTTCAATGGGATGGACTACATGTATTGAAAAACTCGAATGCGAATTTTCTTGTTTTCTATGGATTTTGAGTTATAAAATATCGTTAAAAGTGGTTTCCCAAAGTCTTCTAAACTAATGAATGAATGGAATGATTTGGAGAATAAGATTTTTTTTTTGAATGCTAAAGCGATGAACGCTTTATTTTATGCTTTAGACAAAAATAAATTTAATCGTGTTTCTATATATAAAACTACATATGAAATTTGGCACACACTCGAAGTCACATATGAAGGCACAAGTAGAAGTCTAAACTTAATCTTTTAGTGCATAGTTTTAAGTTAATTCGAATGAAACCAAGTAAAACCATTGGAGATATGTACATCCATTTTATGAATATCGTCAATGGTTTAAAAGCATTTGATAAAAGTTTTTCTAATATTGAACTTGTCAATGAAATTCTAAAATCTCTTCCAAAAGGTTAGGATCCAAAAGTGACTCCAATCCAAGAAGCAAAGGACTTGAATAACTTTCCATTTGGAGAACTCATAGGGTTATTAATGACCTATGAAATGATGTGCAAAGCACATGATGAACATGAGAATAACCTTCCAAAGAACAAGAAGGATATGATACTTAGAACTAAAGAATACTACTCAAGTGAAAGCTTAAATGATGATGAGGACTTAGCACTTCTAACAAGAAAATTTAAAAAATTCATGAAAAGAAACAAAATAAAGTTTGTAAAAAAAGATACTAAGAACAAAAACGAATTAAAAAAGGATACAATCATTTGCTACGAATAAAAGAAGTCGAGGCAATTCAAAAGTGAATGTCCTCAACTAAAGAAGAATAAGCTATCAAAGAAGAAGAAGCACTTAAGGCGACTTGGAATGAAGTGAGCTCATCCAAAGATGAGGAGCAAACCAATGAATGCGAGGTGGCGAATTATGCACTAATGACTCTCAATGACGAGGTAAGTAACTCAATCGAATCTAATTTATTTTATGATGAATTACTTAATACTTTTAATGATTTATATGATGAATGTAAGCTAATTGGTAAAAAAATATAAGTTGTTAAAAAAGGATCATGCTTTTCTTGCTAGTGAATTTGAAAATTAAACAATGAGCATGATAATTGCATGTTAACTCCTTGCATTGAGTGTGAAGAGTTAGATTCACTTAACAAGAAAAATATTTTAGTACAAGAAACATTAGAAAATTTTAAAATTGGTAACAAATCCTTAAATATTCTTGCTAATAAGGGTCATATTCATATAAAGGAAGGAATCGACTTTATGAGTAGTAATACTTAACAAAAGCCAACTATATTTGTTAAAGGATCTACACTATATGTCCCCTCTAGAATTAAATATAATTTTTGTAGAAGATGTGGACATTATACTTATAAATGTTCATTTAAAAAATATAGCTCACACAAATTAATTTGAGTTTCTAAAGGAACCATAAATAATTTATTGTCAATAGTTAATATAGGGAGATCTTTTCATAAAGGTCCCAAAGTTAAATAGATGTCTAAAAGTAAACCCCATTTCCTATAGATATGTCTATAATCTAAAGCTAGAAACAAGAGATGATACCTTGATAGCAGATGCTTAAGGCACAAGACCGAAGATCTAACACATTTATCTAAGTTCACTAGTTAAGACGAAGGATTTGTCACCTTCGGAGATAATAATAAAGGAAAAATTATTGGCAAAGGAAATATAAGTAACAAATCAAATCTCTTAATTAAAAATATTTTATTAGTAGATATAGGAAGCTTCTAATCCCCTTGGATCTATCTCTATAGATTCTAATCCCCAAAATATAGGAAGCTTCCCCTAAGTCCTTCATGGAGAAGTGTCTAGATAACCAAGTCTTTACTGTGGATAGCATTCCTACGTCATTCCCAATGATCAGGATGTCATCCACATATAACACCAAAAAGGTGATAGCGCTCCCACTTTCCTTTCTGTATACACAAGGCTCATCTTCGTTCTTAATGAAGTCATAAGATCTGATTGCCTCATCAAATCTTATGTTCCAACTTCGGGAAGCTTGCTTTAATCCATAAATAGATCTAAGCAACCTACACACCTTATCTGGATAGTTCTTGGACACGTATCCCTCAGGTTGCATCATATACACCTCCTCCTCGAGGTTCCCATTGAGGAATGCGGTTTTCACATCCATCTGCCAGATCTCATAATCATAGTGTACTGCAATAGCCAATAGAATTCTGATGGATTTTAGCATTGCTACGGGTGAGAAGGTTTCGTCATAGTCAACACCTTGCCTTTGACGATACCCCTTAACCACTAGCCTTGCTTTATAGGTCTCTACCTTTCCATCTACTCCGATCTTTTTCTTAAAGATCCACTTGCAACCGATGGGTATAATACCTTCCTTGAGCATCAACTAGGTTCCAAATCTTATTGGAGTACATAGAATCCATCTCGAATTTCATGGCTTCTTGCCACTTCCTGGAGTCTATACTCATAATAGCCTCCTTGTATGTCCGAGGATCAATATCCTCCTGCATCCTCTCCTCTAATATGTCCCACATATCTCTCTCAGGAGGATGGGATACTCTATCGCACCTGCGTAAAGTTGAAACTTGTGTATTAGGTACCCAAACAGGACTCGGTCAGAGTGGTCCTTGAGCTTGGTTCTCCAACCTCGCTCAATTCTATCATTCTCCCACTATCTCCGCCAAGAATGTGTTCCTTCTCAAGGAACACTGCTCTCTTAGCTACAAAGACCTTTTGGTCCTCGAGATGATAGAAATAATACCCACAAGTTTCCTTGGGGTATCCCACAAATTTGCATCGCTCTATCCTTGATTCTAACTTATTGGGGTTGTGTCTTTTAACATGAGCAGGGCAGCCCCAAATCTTAACAACCTTAAGATCAGGCTTCTTTCTTTTCCATATCTCATATGGTGTAGACACTACCGACTTAGTTGGAACTGTTCAGAAGGTAAGCTACGGTTTCTAGGGCATATCCCCAGAATGAGATGGGTAGGTCAGTGAAACTCATCATGGACCGTACCATATCTAATAATGTATGATTTCTCCTTTCAGAGACACCATTGAGCTGAGATGTATAATGAGGTGTCCATTGGGATAATATCCCATGGTCCTTGAGGAACTGAGTGAACTCTGTACTTAAGTACTCACCTCCTCGATCTGATCGAAGAGTTTTGATACTCTTTCCAGTCTGGTTTTTCACATCATTCTTATACTCTCTGAATTTCTCAAAAGCCTCGGACTTGTACTTCATTAAGTACACATATCCATACCTTGAGAAATCATCAGTAAATGTAATGAAGTAGGAGTAACCTCCAATGGCATGAGTTGACATGGGTCCATATATATCACTATGTATGAGTTCCAACAACTTAGTGGCTCTCTCTCCAGTTCCACTAAATGGAGAGTTGGTCAGTTTTCCACGTATGCAAGGCTCATAAGTTGCATATGACACATAGTCGAATGGATCTAGATATCCATCATTTAGCAACTTTTGAATCCTTCTTTCATGGATGTGACCTAGCCTACAATGCCATAGGTATGCATTGTTCAACTCATCTCGTTTCCTTTTGGACACATTTACATTCATGATATGTGGAGTGGTGTCTAATATAAATAAACCATTATGCAATGTTCCTTTCATGATGATCTTATCATCTAATAATATCAAACAACCATTGTTCTCAAAAATAAATTTATATCCACTAACTGTTAAACATGAAATGGAGATAATATTTTTGATAATAGAAGGAACAAAATAACATGCATCTAATGCAATAAAAGCTCCACTAGGCAGATGTAGGGCGACCTCGCCAATAGCTACTACAGCAACTTTTGCTCCATTACCCATCTTGAGGTCCATCTCGCCTCTCTCTAGTCTCCTAGGCCTTGCCAGAACCTGCAACGAATTGCATATATGATAAGCACTACCGGTATCCAATACCCATATGTTATCATAATAGTCTAACAAATGGAGACTGATCATGAATGTACCTGAAGCTTCATCAAGCTTTTGTTTCGCCCTTTCTGCAAGGTACTCTTTGCAGTTTCTCTTCCAGTGCCCATCTTTACCACAGTGGAAGCACTGGCCTTTGTCCTTTGCTGGGTCTTTCTTAGCAACCTTTGCTTTACCTGGTTTGACCTTGTCCTTTCCCTTCTTAAGGGACCTTTCTGCTTTCCTTTTCCTTTTGGTCTCACTAGTGTAGAGAACTGGCTTCTCTTTCTTGATAGTACTCTCTGCCTCCCTCAACATATTGAGAAGCTCTAGGAGAGTCACTTCAAGCTTGTTCATATTAAAATTCATTATGAACTGTGAAAAGGAATCTGGTAGGGACTGAAGCACAATGTCCACACACAAGTTATCCTCTAGGACCATTCCTAGACCTGTGAGTTTCTCTATCCATTCAATCATCTTTAGGACATGGTTTTGAACCGGTGTCCCCTCAGTCATCCTAGCGCGGAAGAGGCTCTTAGATATCTCATATCGCTGAGTCCTTCCCTGTTCCTCAAACAATTTGCGGACATGTAGGAGAATGGATCTGGCATCCATCTTTTCATGTTGTCTCTGTAACTCAGGAGTCATAGAGCCCAACATACAGCACTGAGCAAGAGTGGAGTCATCAATGTACTTCACGTAGCGAGCGATCTCATCCTCATTTGCACTTTCTTCGGGCGCAGGCATCACTGTATCAAGGACGTACACGATTTTCTCCGCTGTGAGAACAATTCTCAAGTTACGGAGTCAATTCGTATAATTTAGACCAGTGAGGCGGTTGACATCAAATATGCCACGTAAGGGATTTGAAAGCGACATTTTCTGAAAATAAAGTTGCAGCAGAAATGAATAACATGCAGATTTTGTAAGAAATAAACTATCAAGATATGGACTTCTATCTTAATATGCTCCCACTATTTTACTAACGAGTCACGCGACACCCTCAGCACATGAAACGGAAGTCTCCGGCAGACTTCTAGTGGGGATCAGGATCCAATCAGCATCTTAGTGTAACCTCGAGGGACTCGACCAATCACACTAAGCCTAAAAGGTAGGAAACTCTTGTCGATCACAACTCCTTGTGATTCCCGTCCTGTTCGGCCTCCGAATCACCATGGCCTCGAGGGACTCGACCAACCATGATGCTCGGTTAAGTCAACACCTTCGTTACAAGATGAGTCTGATTTGATGATATACCCTCGAGGGACTCGACCAAGTATACCATGACCTCAGGTCACCGGTGACATCTCTATGTCATAAGCAAGATAGCGAATTGCGATATAGGTGAGTCTCGAGGGACTCGACCAACTCAACCTACACCGGGAATCGGTTCCTGCTTATAACGATGGAAGGCCACGTGGGTCAATCTAATTGCCTCACGTTTACCGACTTAATATTATCGAGAGATGTTTCTATGATTTGGTCTCCTAATATGACATGTCACACATATACATATTTAATATATATCTACATCGCATGCAAATATATATACATATCTAGTATGTGTATAAGCAATTATACCAGATGATCATGGACCACAACCTAATATGATTAGGCCCGAGCCAGTAGGCCTAATCACTCACATCAAGATCTATGTGTGCAACGGTGCATCTTCATGCATCACGATCGTCCGTCTCGTGGGTCCCGCTATCGCATCCATACTCCCGCTATGCCTTCTCATGTGATTACAACTTAATCATAGGCACGCAGGCCCGACAATAAACGAGAAATATAATGGAGGTTCGCAGACCTCAATAATAATAATCACAGGTACACACATCACACGGTCCATGATCATCCGTCTACACATCATACATCATCATGTAGGACTACTAGATAATAATAATAAAAATAATAATCAACAAAACCTTTTAATTAATTAATATTTTCTGAAATCAGGGACATTATAAGGAATTTTTGAATACATAGGGGTATTTTTGTAATTTGGATAAAAAACGGAAATTGGAATTTCTAAAATTCCGAGGGGCAAAACTATCTTTTGCCCAGAAAACCCTAATGCCCTTTCCCCTTTTCGCTGTTGCCGCAAGCGCCACCCTGCCGGCGGCGGCCTGTGCGGTAGGGCGAGGGCACTACCCTCGCCTGCAAGCGGCATGCCCGCTGCCGCTGCGGGTGGGCGCCGTCGCCTCCGTAGGCGGTGCTGTCCCACCGGGCGACGACCCCTGTGGGGGGTTTCGCTTGTGGGAGCAGCGGCGGCGGGCTTCTCTGCCCGTGGGCTGCCAGCCCCGTCGGCAGCAAGCCTGCTACAAGCAGGCCCCCGGACGCTGCAGCAGACGCAGCCCTTGTGCTGCCCGCCTTCGGCTGCGCTGCACACACATAGATTGAGGGCAGCAATTGTTGCTGCCCTTCCTTGTTTTTGCGTGAATAATTTTGACGTCAAAATTTTTCCTAAAAACAACACACGCAGTTCAAAACCAATCATTCGCACGAACAACCTGGCTCTGATACCACTGTTGGGAAATCCTTGGGGGCGACATCATATGCGCAGCGGAAGAACAAGAAAAACAAAATCCCCGATTCCCAAAGAGATGTTCGTCATCGTGCAAAGATTGGTACTTAAAGAATCTGCGAAACATGAAACTGCGTATAGAGTAGATTGTGTTACCTAGGGAGATCGTATATCCCTATTTCCTTGCAGATCCTTAGGAGAGGGTGAAGGAGGTCAAGCGTCCTCCTCTCTAGCGGTGATCCACACAGCAGGGTTGCGACGACGCTCCTCAAAACTCCATACCTACTCTGAGGTGGAGATGGAGAGGAGAATAGGAAAAGGCAAACAAAAGCTCTCTAGCCCATGGGGCTCTGAATCCGTCCTATTTATAGAGGTCCCCTGTCAAACCCTAAAGGGTCCTCCCCTAGTGGGTATTGGATCTGCATCCAATAAGACAAGGGCTTTGTCGAATATCTCATATCTGAACCTCTATTCATCGCAATGCCTACCATATGTGTGTGACCCTCTAGGCCCAATATCGAGCTGGCCGTGAGTCATACCTGTCAGAACTCCTTCTAACTCAGTGAATTATTATCTCTGTAATAATTCACTCGACTCATCGACTATGGACGTACTAGGCCACTACGCCGTAGTCCCCAGACGATACAGTGGAATCCAATCTATTGGACTTGTCTGTCCTCAGTTACCGTGTACCTATAGTCCCTCATCCATCTAATATACCAGAGACCGTATATCGAGCATGGTGTTGTCAGACCCACACGGTTTCTACTCGAGTCTCGCCCTAATCGGATTCTCCCGAAGAACTCTTTCTCTCTCAACCCGAATGACCCTAGCTAGGGATTTGTCTGAGCAAGAACACATGGGATATTCCTCTCATGACGCTGAGAGTGGATGATCCTCTATCGACACTCAATAGCCCTCGTAAGGTCGACTACCACTCCCAATGACCAACTGTACTATATCTGGGATAGCCAAACCTATAAGTTTGGTATCAAAGAGTGGAGCACTCATACAGGACATCCTTGGTGTCTCAAGTCTAAGGACCAGATACACCACTAGGACTACGGAATCGATGTCTGACAATAAGGCATCATCAACCATCTAGCATTCCGTAAGCGGATCAATCAGTGAACTCATTCTCCAATGAGCACCTGTACTGTATCCCTAGTGTCCCTACACAAGCAGCTATGAGATGGGTATACAACACACTAGTCTGTCCGATTATCACGATATCCCTCTCGAGTAACCTATGACCGGGATTATTTAGGATATGTGTTTAAAGGTGAATCGATCTCACTATCGTGATCTCATCACGATCTAATTCTCATTGCACAAATCCAAGGACATCACAATATATGTATGCTAGTCATAGGTGCCCAGCAAGCCAATCACGTAAGTGATGGCACGTGTGACATGATACAGAGTCTTTGCTTGCCTTTCCTATTCTCCTCTCCCTCTCCACCTCATAGGCTAGAGTCTTTGCTTGCCTTTCCTATTCTCCTCTCCCTCTCCACCTCAGAGGCCTGGAGTTTTGAGGAGGGTCGTCGCAACCCTACTGTGTGGATCACCGCTAGAGAGGAGGACGCTTGACCTCCTTCACCCTCTCCTAAGGATCTGCAAGGAAACAAGGATGTACGATCTCCCTAGGTAACACAATCTCTATACGCAGTTTTGTGTTTCTGGATTTTTTATGCACCAATCTTACATCTACCTTAACGAACATCTTTTTTTTAATCGGGATTTTGTTTTTCTTGTTCTTTTTGCGCAAGATATGATGTCGCCCCATGATTTCCCAATAGTGGTATCGAGCCAGGTTGTTCGTGCGAATGATTGGTTTTGAACCACGTGTATTGTGTTTAGGAAGAATATTGACGTCAAAATCGTTGAAGCAAAAAAGAGGAAGGGCGAAAATGGTTGCTGCCCTCGATCTAGATGCCTGCAGCCACCACCACAGCGGCGCGCCCGCCGCCGCAACCAGGGCAACAGGCCGCCCGCATCATAAGCGCTAGCCTGCAGCAACCGGCCGGCGGTCTGCTTACAGCCAGCTTTCGCGACCGTGCGGGGCTGGCGGCCGGTAGAGGCCCTCACGTCCCCGACCCATGGGCGGAGGGCGCCATGTGCAGCAAATGGCCGAGGCACCGCCAGAACAGCGGCGCCTTTGTCCCGCTGCTCCCACTGGCAAAAAAACTCCGCGAGGGGCGGCCAGGCGAACCGCCATGGCATGAATGGCCCGGAAGGGGCCGGCTTGGAATGCCCCAATGAGGCGTGCCGCCTAGCGAGGGCACTGCCCTCGCCGTCGCCCGCCCTGAGCCGCCATGCCCGATAGGGTGGCGGCGGCACCAACAGAGGAAATTAGGGTTTTGGGTAAAAGGACAGTTTTGCCCCTGAATTTAAGAAATTCCGTTTTCTGTCTTTTGTCCAAATTATGAAAATACCCTTAGGAATTGAGAAATTCCCTACATGTCCTTGATTTCAGAAAAATATTAATTAATTAAAAGGTTTAGTTGATTATTATTTTTTTATTATTATCTAATAGTCCTACATGATGATGATTATTTATACATGTGATGTATGATGTGTGGACGGATGATCATGGACCGTGTGATGTGTGTACTTGTGATTATTATTATTGAGGTCTGCGAACCTCCATTATATTTCTCGTTTATTGTCGGCCTGCGTGCCTATGATTAAGTTGTAATCACATGAGGAGGCGCAATGGAGGGCGTGGATCGATAAAGGGACCCACAGACGGGACGATCGTGATGCATGGAGATGCATCAAGATGTCGACCAGGCAAACGACGGGACGAGATGGACGATCACAAGGGCATGGAGATGCATCGTTGTACACATAGATCTTGATGTGAGTGATTAGGCCTCTCTTGGCTCCGGGCCTAATCATATTAGGTCAATGGTCTATGATCATCCGATGTGATTGCTTATACACATACTAGATATGTATATATATTTTGCATGCGATGTAGATATATATTAAATATGTATATGTGTGACATGTCATATTAGGAGACCAAATTATAGAAACATCTCTCGATAATATTAAGTTTTTAAACGTTGAGGCAATTAGATTGACCCGTAGCCTTCCATCGTTATGGTAGGAACCCATTCCCGGTGTAGGTTGAGTTGGTCAAGTCCCTCGAGACTCACCTATATCAGCGATTAAGCTATCTTGCTTACGACATAGAGATGTCACCGGGTGACCTTGAGGGCATGGTATGCTTTGGTCGAGTCCCTCGAGGGTATATCATCAAATCGGACTCATCTTGTAACGAAAGGTGTTGACTTAACCGAAAGCATCATTGTTGGTCGAGTCCCTCGAGGCCATGGTGATTCGGAGGCCGAATAGGACGGGAATCACAAGGAGTTGTGATCGGCAAGAGTTGCCTACCTTTGAGGCTTAGTGTGATTGGTCGAGTCCCTCGAGGTTACACTAAGACGCTGATTGGATCCCGATCCCCACTAGAAGTCTCCGCCGAGACTTCCGTTTCACGCGTCTTTGAGGGTGTCGGCGTGACTCGTTAGTAAAATAGTGGGAGCATATTAGGATAGAAGTCCATATCTTGATAGTTTATTTCTTGCAAAATCTACATGTTATTCATTTTACGCTACATCTTTATTTTCAAAAAATGTCGCTTTCAAATCCCTTACGGGCATACTTGATGTCAACCGCTTTCTTGGTCCAAATTATACGGATTGGCTCCGTAACTTGAGAATTATTCTCACAAAATGAGAAAAAATCAAATACGCCCCTTGATACATGATGCCTATGCCCAAGAAGGGGCAAGGCGAGGATGAGATCGCTTCGTTACGTGAAGTACACTTGATGACTCCACTCTTGCTTTCGGTGCTATATGTTGGGCTCTATGACTCCGAGTTACGAGAGACAACATGAAAAGATGGATGCCATCCATTCTCCTACATGTCTGCAAATTGTTTGAGGAACAGGGGAAGGACTCAACGATATGAGATATCCAAGAGCCTTTTTTCAGCTAGGATGGTGAGAGGACACCGGTTCGAAACCATGTCCTAAAGATGATTGAGTGGATAGAAAAACTCACAGTCTAGGAATGGTCCTAGAGGATAACTTGTGTGGGACATTGTGCTTCAGTCCCTACCAGATTCCTTTTCATAGTTCATAATGAATTTTAATATGAACAAGCTTGAGGTGACTCTCCCAAAGCTCCTCAATATGTTGAGGGAGGCAGAGAGTACTATTAAGAAAGAGAAGCCAGTTCTTTACACCGATGAGACCGAAAAAAAAAGGAAAGCAAAAAAGGTCCCTTAAGAAGGGAAAGGGCAAGGGCAAACAAGGTAAAAGCAAGGTTGCTAAGAAAGACCCAGCAAAGGACAAAGGCCAGTGCTTCCAACGTGGTAAAGATGGGCATTGGAAGAGAAACTGCAAATAGTACCTTCATGAAGGGCAAACAAAAAAAGCTTGATGAAGCTTGGTACATTCATGATCACTCCATTTGTCGGACTCTTATGATAACACATGGGTATTGGATACCGGTAGTGCTTATCATATATGCAATTCGTTGTAGGTTCTGGCAAGGCCTAGGAGACTACAGAGAGGCGAGATGGACCTCAAGATGGGTAATGGAGCAAAAGTTGCTGTATTAGCTATTGGCGAGGTCGCCCTACATCTGCCTAGTGGAGCTTTTATTGCATTAGATGCATGTTATTTTGTTCCTTCTATTATCAAAATATTATCTCCATTTCATGTTTAACAGTTAGTGGATATAAATTTGTTTTTGAGAACAATGGTTGTTCGATATTATTAGATGATAAGATCATCACGAAAGGAACATTGCATAATGGTTTATTTATGTTAGACACCACTCCACATATCATGAATGTAAATGTGTCCAAAAGGAAACGAGATGAGTTGAACAGTGCATACCTATGGCATTGTAGGCTAGGTCACATCCATGAAAGAAGGATTCAAAAGTTGCTAAATGATGGATATCTAGATCCATTCGACTATGTGTCATATGCGACTTGTGAGCCTTGCATTCGTGGAAAACTGACCAAATCTCCATTTAGTAGAACTGGAGAGAGAGCCAATGAGTTGTTGGAACTCATATATGTGATGTATCGGACCCATGTCAACTCATGCCATTGGAGGTTACTCCTACTTCATTACATTTATCGATGATTTCTCAAGGTATGGATATGTGTACTTAATGAAGTACAAGTCCGAGGCCTTTGAGAAATTCGAGAGAGTATAAGAATGAGGTAGAGAACCGGTTTGAAAAGAGTATCAAAACTCTTGATCGGATCGAGGAGGTGAATACTCAAATACAGAGTTTACTCGGTTCCTCAAGGACCATGGGATATTATCCCAATGGACACCTCCTTATACACCTCAGCTCAATGGTGTCTCTGAAAAGGAGAAATCGTACATTATTAGATATGGTGCGGTCCATGATGAGTTTATCACACCTACCCATCTCATTCTCGGGGATATGCCCTAGAAACCCGCAGCTTACCTTTCCTCGAACAGAGTTTCAACTAAGTCGGTAGTGTCTACACCATATGAGATATGGAAAGGGAAGAAGCCCGATCTTAAGGTTGTTAAGATCTGGGGCTGCCCTGCCCATGTTAGAAGACACAACCCGATAAGTTAGAATCAAGGACAGGCGATGCAAATTTGTGGGATACCCCAAGGAAAACTTGTGGGTATTATTTCTATCATCTCGAGGACCAAAAGGTCTTTGTAGCTAAAGAGAGCAGTGTTCCTTGAGAAGGAACACATTCTTGACGGAGACAGGTGGGAGAATGATAGAATTGAGCGAGGTTGGAGAACCAAGCTCAAGCACCACTTTTACAGCCCGAGTCCATTCAGGTACCTAATACACAAGTATCAACTTTTACGCAGGTCTCGATAGAGTATCCCATCCTCCTGAGAGATATGTGGGACATATTAGAGCAGAGGATGTAGAGGATATTGATCCTCAGACCTGCGAGGAGGCTATTATGAGTATAGACTCCGAAGTGGAAAGAAGCCATGAATTCGAGATGGATTATATGTACTCCAATAAGGTTTGGAACCTAGTTGATGCTTAGAAGGTATTGTACCCATCGGTTTGCAAGTGGATCTTTAAGAAAAAAAAAAATCGTAGTAGATGGAAAGGTAGAGACCTATAAAAGCAAGGCTAGTGGCTAAGGGGTATCGTCCAAAGGCAAGGTGTTGACTACTGACGAAACTTTCTCACCGTAGCAATGCTAAAATCCATCAATTCTATTAGCTATTGCAGCACACTATGATTATGAGATCTGGCAGATGGATGTGAAAACCACATTCCTCAACGGGAACCTCGAGGAGGAGGTGTATATGATGCAACCTGAGGGATTCGTGTCCATGAACTGCCCAGATAAGGTGTGTAGGTTGCTTAGATCCATTTATGGACTAAAGCAAGCTTCCCGAAGTTGGAACATAAGATTTAATGAGACAATCAAATCTTATGACTTCGTTAAGAACGAAGATGAGCCTTGTGTATACAGAAAGGTAAGTGGGAGCGCTCTCACCTTTTTGGTTTTATATGTGGATGACATCCTCATCATTGGGAATGACATAGGAATGCTGTCCATAGTAAAGGCTTGGTTATCTAGACACTTCTCCATGAAGGACTTAGGGGAAGCATCTTATATCTTGGGGATTAGAATCTATAGAGATAGATCCAAGAGGATGCTTGGCTTGTCCCAGTCCAGGTACGTAGAAACTATTGTCGAAAGGTTTGGCATGGAAAATTCCAAGAGAGGTCTCATACCGATGAGACATGGGATATCGCTTTCTACGAGTATGTCCCCAAAGACTCTAGAAGAAAGGGCGAACATGGATATGATACCTTATGCCCTCAAAAGAATAGGGTCTATCATGTATGTCATGCTATGTACTAGGCCCTGATATAGCATGCTCTGATTGTCACGAAAGGTGTCATCAGCGGATCCAGCTTGGAGCACCGGAAAGCAAGTAAAGTGTATCCTTAAGTACTTGAGAAGGACTAAGGATCTTTTACTAGTATATGGAGGTAATAGCCTTAAGGTTGAAGGCTACAGCGACTCATGTTTTTTTCGATGTGTCGATGATAGCAAGTCAAATTCGGGGTATGTGTACACCTTGAATGGAGGAGCAGTGTCTTTGGAAGAGTTCCAAGCAAGATACCACCGGCGACTTCGACCCGAGGTAGGCAGAGTACATTGCTGCAAATGATGCAGCAAAGGAGGGAGTCTCGGTGAAGAAGTTCATCACAGATTTGGGAGTCGATATCTGATAGCGACAAGTCGACTTCCTTATATTGCGACAACTATGGGGTGATTACTCAAATAAGGGAACCCGGTCTCATGTAAGTGTTCTAAGGAGGTTCCAAATTATAAGAGAGATCGTAACCCGAGGAGATATAGCGTGGAAAGAGTACCATCCGAAGATAACATTGCAGATCCACCGACAAAGCCGTTGTCTCATTTTGTCTTTGAGCGTCACGAGGGGTCGATGGGGATTAGACACATAGGTGATTAGCTTTTAGGTCAAGTGGGAGATTGCTAGTCATAGGTGCCCAAAAAGCCAATCACGTAAGTGATGGCACGTGTGACATGATACAGAATCTTTTTGCTTATTATATTTTTGGCGTATATCACTTTATAACTATTGCATAAATGCATATATATATTGTGATGTCCTTGGATTTGTGCAATGGGAATCGGATCGTGATGAGATCACGATAATGAGATCGATTCACTTTTAAACACATATCCTAAATAATCCTGATCATAGGTTACTCAAGAGGGACATCGTGATAACCGGATAGACTGGTGTGCTGTATACCCGTCCATATGATGGATACAACTGGTCTCATAACTGCTCGTGTAGGGACATTAGGGATACAGTACAGGTGCTCATTGGAGAATGAGTTCACTGATTGATCCGCTTACGGAATGCTGGATGGTTGATGATGCCTTATTGTCAGACAGCGATTCCGTAGTCCTAGTGGTGTATCTGGTCCTTAGACTTGAGACACCAAGGATGTCCTGTATGAGTGCTCCACTCTTTGATACCGAACTTATAGGTTTTGGCTGTCCCGCATCTAGTACAACCGGTCATTGGGAGTGGTAGTCGACCTTCGAGGGCTATTGAGTGTCGATAGAGGATCATCCACTCTCGGCGTCATGAGAGGAATATCCCATGTGTTCTTGCTCGAGACAAATCCCCTGGCCAGGGGTCATTGGGTTGAGAGAAAAAGAGTTCTCCTGAGAATCCGATTAGAGCGAGACTCGAGTAGAAACCGTATGGGGTCCCGACAACACCATGCTTTCGATATACTGGTCCTCCGGGATATTAGATGGATGAGGGACTATAGGTACATGGTAACGAGGACAGATGGGTCCAATGGATTGGATTCCCCAGATCGTGTTCGGGGACTACTGGCGTAGTGGCCTAAGCGTCCGTAGTCGATGAGTTGAGTGAATTATTACAGAGATAATAATTCACCTGAGTTAGAAGGAGTTCTCGATAGGTATGACTCACGGCCAGGCTCGATATTGGGCCTAGAGGGTCACACACATATGGTAGGCATTGCGATGAGTAGAGGTTCTGATATGAGATATCCGGCCGGAGCCCTTTGTCTTATTGGATGCAGATCCAATACCCACTAGGAAGGACCCATTAGGGTTTGACACGGATCTCTATAAATAGGAGGGATTCACAGACCTAAGAGGCTAGAGTCTTTGCTTGCCTTTCCTATTCTCCTCTCCCTCTCCACCTCGGAGGCCTGGAGTTTTGAGGAGGGTCGTCCGCAACCCCTGCTGTGTGGATCACCGCTAGAGAGGAGGACGCTTGACCTCCTTCACCCTCTCCTAAGGATCTGCAAGGAAACAGGGATATACGATCTCCCTAGGTAACACAATCTCTATACGCAGTTTTGTGTTTTGCGGATTTTTACGCACCAATCTTCGCACGACGACGAACATCTTTTTGGGAATCGGGGATTTTTGTTTTTCTTGTTCTTTCGCTGCGCATATGATGTCGCCCCCCATGATTTCCCAACAATGTATGCATTTATGTAATAGTTATAAAGTGATATATGCCAAAATATAATAAGCAAAAAAAATTCGATATTAAGTCACACGTGCCATCACTCACGTGATTGGCTTGCTGGGTACCTATGACTAGCATATACTATGGCATTTGAAGAGGTAATCAATGCTAAATTTGAAGCCTTCGAGGCGTGAATGGAGGATAAGATTCAAACTCTCTTTATCGAACTCAGTTTGGGCCAACCACCAAACTCGAAGAAATCACATCAAGGAGAGAGCTCTGATCAATCACACCAAGCCCGAAAATATGACTTCCAAGAGAGGGGAGGCTCTATAACCGATCCCAACTATCCACGCATGAGGGTGGACTTCCCTAGATTGGAAGAAGGAGACCCAATTGGTTGGATCTCGCGCACGGAGCAATATTTTCGGTACCACAAAATCGCGGACGCATCTATGGTGGAAATTACGGCTATACATCTTGAAGGGGATGTCATACAATGGTTTGACTAGTTTGAGATCCAACAATGTCACACTCATGGAGTCCTCTCATGGCAACAATTCAAAGAAGGATTGCTGATCAGCTTCGGACTAACCGATTATGAGAATATTGACGGACAACTAGTAAAAATTCGACAAACCTCCACAATTCAAGAGTACCAAACTAGGTTTGAAAGGATATTTAATCAAACTTGTGATTGGTATGAAAAACAGCTATTAGGGACCTTCATTGATGGCTTAAAGCCAGAGATCCGGGAAGAAGTTAAAGCGCGACAACCGTACATGCTTATGGTAGTTATCTCTTTCGAGCGACTTCAAGAGGAGTGATTGAACCATGAAGCCCGAAGGGCTAGAGTCACACCCCGACCATCAATACTGAAGCCCTCTGCCCCCCCTACTTTCAACCAAGCACCTACACTGAAAAGGTTGACAAGAGAAGAGCTTCGGGAGCGATTTGCGAAGAGGTTATGTTGGCATTGCGACGAGCCATAAAGCCGAGAGCATCGCTGTAAAAAAGGAAGACTTCTTGTGATTGAACCAGTAGAAGAAAAGGTCATTGAATATCCAAAAAAGAGCCTTGAACATGAAGAAAAAGATGCGGAAGAAGAGCCACAACCGACCGACTTTACGGTACAAGCACTACCGACTACTTAAACCCACAAACGATAAAAGTTGGAGGCCTTCTCAAACAACAACCGATCACTATTCTCATCGACATGGGCAGCACTAATAACTTCCTAAACAGTAAGGTTGCTACTTGGATGACGCTCCATATCAAAGGTTGCAGCAAGTTCAATGTAAAAGTCACCGACGGAAGAATCTTAAAGTGTGACCAAAGATGTCCGTAAGCGAAACTATTACTGCAAGACCAAGAAATTATCACCGACTTCTTCCTACTACCAATTGGTGACTATGAGGCTGTGCTTGGCATAGAATAGCTGATGATGCTAGGTGATGTCTCTTGAAACTTCTAAAATATAATTATGAAATTCTACTGCAAAGGCAAACGGATCATCCTACACAGGAAGCGTGGAAGCAACGTAACCACCATTTCTACCCAACAAAAGGAGAAAGTTTTACACAAGGTAAATGATGACATTTTTATGCATCTCCAACAGCAACCAGAGGGGAAGAAAATAAAAATTGAAGATCAAAATCTCACCCAATTGCTTACTGAATTTGCCGATATTTTTGTTGAGCCGCACGATCTTCCTCCTACTCGACAATATGACCATCGGATTCCAATCCTTCCGGGCAAGCCACCAGTGAACACTCAATCGTACCAATGTCCTCACCTCCAGAAGGATGAAATTAAAAAGATCATATAGGAGATGCTTGAAATAGGGGTGATTCAGTCAAGTTGCAGCCCATATTCCTCACCGGTGCTACTTGTACGCAAGAATAATGGAACTTGATGGATGTGCATTAACTACCGAGCTTTAAATGATATTACCGTCAAGGACAAGTACCCAATACTAATGGTGGATGAACTTCTTGATGGGTTAAAAGGAGCTCGAGTCTTCACAAAGTTGGACCTTCGATCCGGTTCCACCAAATTCGGGTATATGAAGATAACATTTCAAAAACTGTATTCCGTACACATAATAGCCATTATGAATTCTTGGCAATATCTTTTGGACTCACTAATGCTCCTTCAACCTTCCAAAGTCTCATGAACGATATTTTTCTGAGATTTCTTCATAAATTTATGTTGGTATTTTTTTTATGATATTCTCATTTATAGCCCTTCTCTTGAGACTCACTTTCAGCATTTATGGGTTATTTTGATGATCCTTCAGAAGAATATTCTTTTTGATAAGTAGCCAAAGTATAATTTTCTCTAGCAAAAAGTAGGGTACCTTGGGTACATAATATTAGAAGGAGTGGCGGTAGACCCAACAAAAATTGAAGTAATGCAAGGCTGGCCGAAACCTACAAACGTGAAATTACTATGCGGGTTCCTTGGACTAACGGGCTACTACCGAAAATTTGTTAAGGACTATGGAAAGATCAGCACACCCCTCACTTCTCTACTGAAAAAAGATGTCTTCCAATGGTCGGACAAAGCCTTCGTTACCTTCAACAAACTTAAGGCAGCCATGATGACAACGCTCGTACTAACGCTACCCGACTTCAGCAAGACTTTTGTTATTGAAGCCGATGCCTCCGGAGTTAGAATTGGTGTTGTACTAATACAAGATGACCACCCCCTCGCTTATACTAGTAAGACATTATCTCCTTCTCATCTAAAGATGACTATTTACGACAAAGAGATGCTCGCGATTGTGCATGCGATGGCTAAGTGGAGACTATACTTGATCGGGCGACGCTTTCAAATCAAGGCCGACCATAAAAGCCTAAAATATTTCTTGGAGCAGAAGATATCTTTCCCCGAGCAGCAAAAATGGGTAACAAAGCTTCTTGGATATGCTTATGAAATAACTTACAAAAAGGGAAAGAGAATGTTGTTACAAATGCGCTTCGCGACAACCCAAGCAAGCTGAATTTTTGGTCGTTTCACTTCCGACCAGTGACTTCCTTGAGGATATTAAGAGGGAATGGCTGAAAGATCTAGAGACCAGTAAGATCATAAAAAAATTAGAGGAAGCACTAAGCTCCGTGGCTCATTACAGTTGGGACTTAAAAGAATTGCACTATAAGGGATGCATTATGCTTGTGCTAAATTCTATTTGCATCTTCACGAGCAAATTTTGGATAGAGTTATTCCAGATATAGGACACTAAAATGAAAAGGATTATGACGTATCACCCACAAACCGACGGCCAAACAAAAGTGGTGAATAGGTGCTTGGAGACAGCCTAAAGTCATCCACCAAATATAACTACCCAAGGGGAACTCCAAACCCAACCGAGTGCCATTATTGATCGACGGATCATGATTCAACGACAACGACCCACTACTGAAGTGCTAATATAGTGGATGAACTTACCAGCAGAAGGTGCCACTTGGGAGAACTATGATGACTTGAAGATCAAATTCCCAGAATTCATGAATCATCAGCCTCGAGGACAAGGTTGATTTGAAGAGGGTGGGTTTGTTAGGACTCTAGCTAGGAGAGTCCTAATTGAGAGAGGCATTTATGTTAACCTATCTACCCAACCCCTATTAAAGAGGTGAAGAGGCCGATTAGGGTTAGGAGGTTATTTCTTAGAGAAGCATTAGGAGTTGTAAAGGAATAGGAGTCTTGAGCAGGAGTGCTATTAGGAGTTAAGGTTTAGAAGCCCTATAAATAGCCATGTATTCATCCTCTTTTAACAAGTAATAGATGAATCTTTTCTGCAGCCTTTGAGCTGTAATTTGGAAGAAGGAACCCCTATAAAATTCCAAAGAGGTTGATTCCCTAAAGAGATTAACCCAAAGCTTAGAATCTGCAAGGGTTCTATAAGAAGGTATCTTTCTTAGATATTCCTCCTTTTCTAAAACTTTTCATATTTTTAATAAAAGAACTTTAGTTATTAAGGAATCCATCAATGTTGTTTTTAATGAGGTTTTCAAATTTAAGAAAAATAATTTTGATGATGATTTTGATTTTGATATTTTGAATTTAAATGAAAATTCTCCTCTCTCTAGCAACTTGGATGCATCTACTTCCATAAAATCCTTACCCAAGGAATGAAAGTATATAGATAATCATTATAAGGAGCTAATCATTGGAAATACGTCAAAAAGTATTCAAACTCATTCTTCTTTTAAAAAATTTTATGCAAATGTGGCATTTTTGTCTCAAATTGAACCAAAATACATTGACTATGATCTAAAAGATGATTCATGGGTGTTTACAACATCTAAGGAATTAAATCAACTTGAAAGAAATGAGGTATTGAAGCTTGTTCATAGACCTAGTGACTAACTAGTAATTGGCACTAAATGGGTCTTTAGAAATAAGTATGATGAACTTAGTATCGTGGTTCGAAACAAGGTTAGATTAGTGGCCAAAGGTATTAACTAAGAAGAATGTATCGATTATGAAGAAACATTCGCTCCTATGGCAAAATTAAAGGCCATAAAAATACTACTTGCCTATATTAGTTATAAAATTTTAAGTTATTTTAAATAGATGTTAAAAGTACTTTTCTTAATGACTTTATTTCCGAAGAAGTTTATGTTGAACAACCACCCAGATTTAAAAATATTATTTTTGTAAATCATGTTTATAAGTTGTCTAAAGCTCTCTATGGTTTGAAGCAAGCCCCAAAAGCTTGGTATGAGAGACTTAGTTCCTTTCTAATTAAGAATAATTTTTTGAAAGACAAGGTCGATACCATATTATTTATTAAATATCTTGAAGATAATTTTTTTATTGTTCAAATTTATATTGATGATATTATTTTTGGTTCTATAAGTGAGTCTTTATATGAGTCTTTTACCAAAAGTATGAGCCAATAATTCGAAATGAGTTTAATGTGAGAATTACCTTTTTCTTTTAATTAGGGATGAATCGGGTTTGTTGTTTGGCCTATTTAGTGATCTAGAGCCACGTCTGGCAGTGGCCCCATTAGGGCTGGCAGTGGAACTTCCTAAGGCTCGGCCTCCCAAACATTGTTTGAGTAATGGTACCACCAGCAATTAATACTATCAGGCAGTGGTACTACCAGAGCCCAATCTCCAAGGCTCTGTTAGGTGGACGTACTGCTCAAACTAGCGATATTACTATCAGTTGTCAGGGGAGCTGGCAATGGTACCACCCAATACTGGCGATAGTACTGCTAATACCTCGAAAATCCAGGATGATATACTTTTTTGCTTCATTTTTCAAGTCATTTGGGGCCTATAAATACCCCACATTTTTCTACTTGAAAAAGCATGAAAACTGAACAAAAGTCTTGAGATTTTGAGTTGTAAAAGTCTTGAAAAAGTGCTAGGTATTCTCCTCCTCTTCCTTAAGATTTGTGATTATTCTAAGAGAGGTATGAGACTTACAAAGCTTGTCTCCTAAACTTGTGAAAAGGAGACTTCCTCTTTATGCGCACCATAATGCTACACTGTGATGAAGAAGGGGCTAGCTCATCTTGCTATCCACATGACTCAAACATAGGCTATCAGTTATGGGGGAGAGGAGAGAGAGGACAATAGGAGGGTTAGCCAAGAGAAGGCTATTCCATGCTACCTTTTGGTCCTTCCTATTTATAGAGATTTCTACCACTTAACCCTAATGGATCATATCCTATTGGGTACTGGATCTCTATTCAATTACCCAAGCCTCTTGGATTAGTGGATCGCTATCTAATAATCTTTTATTGGATCTTATTGGATCTCATCCACATGATTGAATAATACAGGGGCTTGTTAGATATCCAATAAGACAAGGGGTCGGTGGATTTATCATATTCAAACCCCTACTCATCGTAACACCTACCATATGTATGTGACCCTCTAGGCCCAATACTAATCTGGTTGTGAGTCATACCTATTAGAACTCCTTCTGATTCAGTGTATTATTATCTTCATAATAATTCACTTGACTCATCGACTACAAACGTACTAGGTCACTATGCCATAATCCCTAGACGATACAAGGGGATCCAATCTATTAGACATATTTGTCCTTAGTTATCGTGTATCTAGAGTCTCTCATCCATCTAATATTTCAGAGATCGTATACCAAGCATATGTTGTCAAGCTCATATGGAATCTACTCTAGTCTCGTGCTAAACGGACTCTCTCGGAAAACTCTTTTCTCTTTAAATCCGAATGACTCTGGCCAAGAATTTGCTTGAGTAAGAGCATATAGGATATTCCTCTCATGACACAAAGTAAATTTTTGATGTCATAATTATTGACGCAAAAGGTAAGAAAGGGCAACAATTGTTGCTACCCTCGTAGATTGGCTAAAGGCTACTTGCAGCCTTGGCCAAGAGCTCCCTTGCACTCCACCTAGCTACTTGTAGTAGGCCACCTATCGGCATGGGGTCATAGGTGGCCAGCGACCGATGGCCTTCTACCTGCAGCAATGACGCAACTTGCAGGCAAGGCACTCACAAGCAGGCCACCTATAGCACAATGGACGGTGCTTGCGAGCACATCGCCCACGGGCATAATATCTGCAGGTGAGCCACTCGTAGGGGCAACACTCGCTCGCAAGGGGGACCATCGCTCGTGAGCAAAAGTGGTGCTCGCCTACAAGGGTGGTGCTGCTCGCGGACGAGCCACTTATGGGCAAGGGTGTCGCCCACTAGTAGAGGTGATCATCGGCAGGGTGGCGGCCACCACAACACAACAAGAGAAGTGGAATTAGGGTTTTTAGACGAAAGATAATTTTACCCCTCTCAATTTTAGAAATTCTTAGGTTTATCCTTTATGTCCAAATAACATAATTACCCTTCACAAATCAAAATTTTCCTATATATCTCAAATTATAAAAAATATTAGTTAATTAAAAGGTTTAATTATTATTATTATTTATCTAGTAGTCCTACATTGTATATGCGATGTATGACGTGGACGGATGATCACGAACCATTTGATCTGATCATTATTATTATTATTATTATTATTATTATTATTATTATTATTGAGGCTTGTAAGTCTCCATTTATTTTCATTTATTGTCGGGCCTGCGTACTTATGATTATGTTGTAATTACATGATGAGGCATGGTGAGAGCATGGATGTGACAACGGGACCCACGAGGCCGACGATCGTGACGCATGGAGATGCGTTGAGATGCCGACAGACCAATGATGATAAAATGGACGATCACAGGGCATAGATATACACCAATGCACACATAAATCCTGATGTGAGTGATTAGGCCCACTAGCTCAAGCCTGATCACATTAGGCTATAGTCCATGATCATCTAGTGTGATTGCTCTTATGATATATGATTGACTATACACTTACTAGATATGTATATTTGCATACGATATAGATATATATTAAATATGTATATTAGTGACACATCATATTAGGAGACTAAATCGAAATCCCCTCTCTCGATAATATTAAGTTGGTAAATGTGAGGCAATTAAATTGACTCACGTGGCCTTCCATCGTTATAGGAAGAAATCGATTTTTGATGTAGGTTGAATTGGTCGAGTCCCTCGAGGATCACCTATATTACGATTCGATAACTTGCTTACGATATAGAGAAGTCACTAGTGACGCGAGGATGTGGTATGCTTGGTCGAGTCCCTCGAGAGCATATCATCGAATAAGACTCATCTTGTAACAATGGTAATAACTTAACCGAATATCATGGTTAGTTGAGTCTCTCGAGGCCATGGTGGTTTGAAGGCCGAATAGGACAGGAATCACAAAGAGTTGTGATCGGCAAGAGATGCCTACCTTTTCGAGCTTAACGTGATTGTTCGAGTCCTTCGATGTTACATTAAGACGTCGATTGGATCTTGATCCCACTATAAATCCGCTAGGGGTCTCCGATTCACGTATTGGAGGGAGTTGTGTGTTTCATGAGAAAATAGCAAAGTAGATTAAGATAGAAGTTCTTATCTTGATTGTTTACTTTTTGCAAAGTCTATTTGTTATTTATTTCTACTACATATTTATTTTCAAAAAATATCACTTTTAAATCTCTTATGTGACATACTTGATGTCAACCACATCATTGGTCTAAATTATATGAATTGGCTCTACAATCTCAGAATCGTTCTCACGGCAGAGAAGATCACGTACATCCTTCATATAGTGATCAACCTATGCCTAAGGAAGGGGCAAGTGAGGATGAGATCGTTTGCTATGTGAAGTACATAGATGACTCCACTCTTGCTTAATGTTATATGTTAGGGTCCATGACTCCCGAGTTACAAAGGCAGCATGAAAAGATAGATGCTAGATCTATTCTCCTATATCTACGTAAATTGTTTGAGGAACAAAGAAGAACTCAGCGATATGAGATATCCAAGAGTCTCTTTCATGCTAGGATTATTGAGGGTATACCAGTTCAAAACCATGTTCTAAAGATGATTGAGTGGATAGAGAAACTCACGAGTCTCAAATTGGTCCTAAAGAATTACCTGTGTGTGGATCATGTGCTTCAGTCCCTACTTGGTTTCTTTTCTCAGTTCATTATGAATTTTAATATGACAAGCAAGAGGTAACTCTCCTTGAGCTCCTCAATATGTTAAGGGAGGATAAGAGCACCATTAAGTAAGAGAAGCCAGTTCTCTGAGACCAAAAAGAAAAGGAAGATAGAGAAGTCCCTTAAGAAGAAAAAGGGTAAGCGCAAACCGAGTAAACCAAATATTGCTAAGAAGGACCCAGCAAAGGACAAAAGCCAATGCTTCCATTATGGCAAAAACGATTACTGAAAAAGGAACAATAAAGAATACCTTATAGAGAAGGCGAAATAAAAGCTTGGAGAAGCTTCAAGTACATTCATGATTAGTCTCCATTTGTCAGATTCGTTTAATAACACGTAGGTATTGGATATCAACAATACTTATCACATCTACAATTCATTACAAGTTCTGACAAGACTTAAGAGATTGGCCAAAGACAAGATGGACCTCAAGATGGGCAATGGAGAAAAATTTGTTATATTGGCTATTGATGAGGTCACTTTACATTTGTCTAGTGGAGCTACTATTACATTGTATGCATGTTACTTTGTTCCTTCTATTATCAAAAATATTATTACTATTTTATGTTTGATAATTAGTTTTGAGAATAATGATTGTTTAAAAATATTGAATGATAAGATCATCACTAGAAGAATATTGCATAATGGTTTATTTATACTAGAAAAATACTGCTCCACTAAACAAATATACATCACTAGAAAAATACTGCTCCATATATCATTGATATAAATATGTCCAAGAGGAAATGAGAAGAGGTAAACAACACACATCTATGACATTGTAGGCTAGGTCACATCCATTAGGAAAGGATTCAAAAGTTACTGAAAGATGGATACCTAAATATATTCGACTACGAGTCATATGCAATTTGTGAGCCTTGCCTTTGTAGAAAATTAACCAACTCTCTATTTAGTGGAATTGGTGATAGTTCCATTGAGTTATTGGAACTCATACATAGTGATGTATATGGTCCCATATCAACTCAGGCCATAGGAGGTTATTCTTACTTCATTACATTCACTGATGACTTCTGTAGATATAGATATGTGTACTTAATGAAGTACAAGTATGAGACCTTTGAGAAATTCAAAGAATAGAAGAATGAGATAAAAAACCAGATTGGAAAGAGTATTAAGACTCTTCGATCAAATCAAGGAGGTGATTACTTGAGTATAGAGTTCACTTAGTTCCTCAAGGGCCATGAGATTCTATCATAATGGACACCTCCTTATACACCTTAGCTCAATAGTGCATCAAAAAGGAGGAATTACACACTGTTAGACATGGTGCATTCCTTGATGAGTTTCGCTAACCTACACATCTTATTTTGGGGATACACCCTAGAGTTCGTAACTTACCTTCTTAACAGAGTTCCAACTAAGTCAGTAGTGTCTACACTATATGAGATATGGAAATGGAAGAAGCTCAATCTTAAGGTTGTTAAGATTTGGGGCTGCTCTGCTCACATTACGAGACAACCCCAACAAGTTAGAATATAGGATGGAGTGGTGCTAGTTCGTGGGATACCCCAATAAAACTTGTGGGTATTATTTTTATCACCCTAAGGACCAAATGATCTTTATAGCTAAGAGGACAATACTCCTTAAGAAAGAACATATTCTTGGTGGAGACAATGGAAGCATGATAGAATTGAGTGATGTTGGAGAACCTAGCTCAAGCACTATTCCATAACTCAAGTCTGTTCAAGTACCTAGCACACAAGTTCCAATTTTACATAGGTTCGATAGAATACCCCATCTTCCTGAGTGATATGTATGATATATCAAAAGAGAGGATGTTATGGATATTGATCCTTAGACCTATAAGGATACTATTACGAGTATAGACTCTGGGAATTAGTAAAAAACCATGAATTTTAATATGGATTCCATGTATTCCAACAAGATTTAGAACCTAGTTGATGCCCTCAAGGGTATCATACCCATTGGTTACAAGTGTATCTTCAAGAAGAAGATCGAAGTAGATGGAAAAGTGGAGACCTATAAAGCAAGGCTAGTGACTAAGAGGTATCATCAAAAGCAAGGCGCTGACTATAACGAAACCTTCTTACTCGTAGCAATGCTAAAATTCATTCGAATTCTATTGGCTATTGCAACACACTATAAATATGAGATCTGAAAAATGAACGTGAAAATCATATTCCTCAATGACAACCTTAATGAGGAGATGTATATGATACAGTTTGAGAGATTCGTATTCAAAGACAGTCTAGATAAGATGTGCATATTACTTAGGGCCATCTATGGACTAAAATAAGCTTCTTGAAGTTGAAACATAAGATTTGATAAGGCATTCGGATCTTATGACTTCATTAAGAATGAAGATGAGCCTTGTGTGTATATAAAGGTAAGTGGAAGCGCTATCACCTTTTTGGTGTTGTATGTGGATGACATCATGATCATTGGGAATGATGTGAGAATGCTCTCCATAGTAAAGCTTGGCTATCCAGATATTTTTCCATGAAGGACTTTAGGGGAATTATACTACTTCTTAAAGATTTAGATTTATAGAGATAAATCCAAGATGATGCTTGGCTTGTCCCAGTTTAGGTATATAGACACACCATTATCAAAAGGTTTAGCATTAAAAATTTCAAAAGATGTCTCACACCAATAAGACATAGAATATCACTTTCTAATAATATGTCCCAAAAAACTCATAAAGAAAGGGCAGACATAGATATAATACTCTATGCCTTAGTGATGAGATCTATCATGTATGCTATGCTATATACCAGGTCTGATATAGCGGATGCTCTGAATGTTACGAGCAAGTATCAAGTGGATCCAGATTTGGAGTATTGAAAAATAATAAAGTATATCCTTAAGTACTTGAGAATGACTAAGGATCTTTTATTAGAATACAGAAGAGGTAGTCTCAAGGTTGAGGGCTACATGGACTCGAGTTTCCAATCTGATATCGATGATAGCAAGATAATAGTATTGACTCGACCATATAGGCGAAGTATATTACCATGTTAGAGGCAGTAAAGGAGGGAGTCTGAATGAAAAAATTCATCACAAATTTGGGAATCGTGCCGAGTAACGAGAAATTGATTCCCTTGTATTACGATAACAATGGGACGATTGCTCAAGCAAAGGAACCTATGTCTCATTAAAAGTCTAAGCACATTCAAAGGATGTTAAACATAATCAAAGTCATTGTCTCATATTATCTTTGAGCGTTATAAAGGCCTGATGGGAATTAGACATATAGGTGATTTGCTTTAGGTTAAGTGGGAGATTATTAGTCATAGGTGTCCTATAAGCCAATCACGTGAGTGATGGCATGTGTGACATGATACACACTCTTTTTACTTATTATTTATTTAGTATTTTTTCACTTTATATTGCTTGTTGCATGTATTGATGTCCATGAATTTGTGCAATGATAATGAGATCGTGATGAGATCGCGATAATGAGACTGATTCACCTTTAAACACAAACTCTAAATAATCTCGGTCATAGGTTACTCGAGACGAACATCGAGATAACCGGACAGACTAATGTTCTATACACCTATCTATATGATAGAAGCAGTTGGTCTTATAGCTGCTCGTGTGAGGACACTAGAGATACAGTGCAGGTGTTCATTGGAGAATGAGTTCACTAATTGATCCGCTCACGGAATATTAGATGGTTGATGATACCTCATTGTTAAACAACGATTTCATCATCCCATTAATGTATCTAGTCTTTAAACTTAAGACATCAAGGATTTCCTATATGAGTACTTCGCTCTTTGATACCAGACTTATAGACCTACAAGTTTCAGATCTAATACAACCGATCATCAAGAGTGGCAGCCAACCTTACGAAGGCTATTGAGTGTCGGTAGAGGATCATCTGCTCTCGGTTTTATGAGAGAAATATCCTATGTGTTCTTACTTAAATAAATCCCTAGCTATGGTCATTTGGATTGAGATAGAAAGAATTCTCCAACATAATCCGATTAGAGTGATACTTGAGTAGAAATCGTATGAGCCTAATAACACCATACCCAATATACGATCTTTGGGATATTAAATGGATGAGAAACTATAGGTACATGGTAAATGAAGGTAGACATGTCTAATGGATTAGATTCTCCTTTATCGTCTAGGGACTGCGGCGTAGTAGTCGAGTACATCCGTAGTCAATGAGTCAAGTGAATTGTTATGGAGATAATAATTCATTGAGCTAGAAAGAGTTCTAATAGGTATGATTCATAGCTAAATTAATATTGGGCTTAGAGGGTCACATATATATGGTAGGTGTTGTGACTTGTAGATGTTCGGATATGAGATATCCGTTGGAGTCCCTATCTTATTGGATATCCAAAAAATTTCTAAATTATTGGATCATATGGATAAGATCTAATAAGAGCCAATAAAAGATTATTGAGTGGAGATCCACTAATCTAAGAGGCTTGGGTAGTTGGATAGAGATCTAGTACCCAATATAGTAGGATCCATTATGGTTAAGTTGATAAGGGGCCGCTATAAATAGGAGGAAACTAAAAGGCCATGGTCTAGTCCTTTTTAGCTAACACATCCTATTCTTCTCTCTCCTCCTTAGCCAACAGTCACTATTTAGGGCATGTGGAGATTTGGACAGCGATTTGAAGAGCGTCTTCGCAGCTCTTACCATGTAGATCACCGCTAAAGAGAATAGTTAACCTCCTTCATCCTCTCCCATAAATCTATAGGATTTCAGAGATATATGATCTCCCTAGGTAAAACATATCTTTCTTATATGTGCAGTTTTTGATTTTATGGCTTTTGTGCACTAATCTCGCACAATGATAAAACCTTCTTTTTGTGTAAATCTAGGATTTTATTTTCTGTTCTTCTGCTGTGCATGTGATGATGCCCCAGATTTCTCTATAAATTCTCCTCTCTAAAGTAACTTGGATATATCTACTTCCAAAGAATCCTTACCTAAGGAATGGAAGTACGTAGATGCACATCTTAAGGAGCTAATCATTGGAGATACATCAAAAGTTGTTCAAACTCATTCTTTATTTAAATTTTTTTATATAAATAGTATTTTTTTGTCTCAAATTTAACCTAAATGCACTAACAATGCTCTCAAAGATGACTCATGAGTTTTTGCAATATATAAAGAATTAAATCAATTTGAAAGAAATAATATTTGGATGCATATTCTTAGACCTAATGATCATTTTGTGATTGGCACTAAATGGGTCATTAGTAATAAGCAAGATGAATAAGATATTATAGTTTGAATAAGTCTAGATTAGTAGCCAAAGGTTTCATCAAGAAGAAAGTATAGACTATAAAGAAACCTTCGCTCCTGTGGCAAGACTGGAAGCCATAAGAATTCTCCCTACCTACGTATGTTTTAAAAATTTGAAGTTATTTCAAATGAATGTCAAAAGTACTTTTCTTAATAACGTTATTTCTAAAGTAGTTTATATTGAGCAATTACTTAGATTTGAAAATATTATTTTTAAACCATGTTTATAAGTTATCTAAGACTCTCTATGGGTTGAAGCAAACCCCTAAGGCTTGGTATGAGAGGTTTAGTTCTTTTATTATTCAAAATAATTTTTCGAAAGGCAAGGTCAATACTATATTATTTATTTAATATTTTAAAAATAATTTTTTTATTATTCAAATTTATGTTGATAATATTATTTTTGGTTCTACAAATAAATCTTTATATGAATCATTTGCCAAAAGTATGAGCCAAGAATTTGAAATGAGCCTATTAGAACTCCTTATGATTCAGTGAATTATTATCTCTATAATAATTTACTTAACTTATCGACTACGAACGTATTATGGCACTACGCTATAGTCCCTAAACGATACAAAGGGATCTAATCCATTAGACTCGTCTGTCTCAATTATCATGTATCTATAATCCCTCATCCATCTAATATCTCGAAGACCGTATACTAGGCATAGTGCTATTAGGCCCATATAGAATCTACTCGAGTCTTGCTCTAATCATACTCTCTCTCGGAGAACTCATTTTTTTCTTAATCCAAATGATCCTGGCCAAGGATTTGCTTGAGTGAGAGAACACACGATATTCCTCTCATGACATCGAGAGTGGATGATCCTCTATCGACACTCAATTACCCTTGTAAGGTTCACTACCACTCCCGATGATCGGTTGTACTAGATTTAAAACTTCCAAACCTATAAGTCTGGTATCAAATAGTGGAGTACTCATACATGGCATTCTTAGTATCTTAAGTTTTGAATCCCAGATTTTGATGATGAAATCAATTGATGAGTTTATAAACTAATAAGCATTTGAGATAAGTAACGTAGGAGAAACTTCGATCATCGACTTGAACCATTGAAAGACAAATCGTTGAAGTAGGAGAATCATACATTGGACTAGAGAGCATCATGTCAGAGATTGGGCATCGGGCCAAAGGATGGACTTCGTGCCATGAGTTCAGGCATCAAGTTGGAAGGATCAGGTATTGCACCAAGAAGATCATATGCTATGGGAGGTTAACATACCGATAGATCAGGCAATACACAGAAGGAAAGGATGATATGCCAAAGGTTCAAACGAAATGTCGGATGAACATATGACATGCTGGATAACATGTTGAAGGCTTCATGATTGTAATTAGAAATGTTGAGTATTTTTCTAAGTCGTTAAGAGTCTAATTGAGTTGGTTTTGGGTATAACCATGTCAATTTGATTAGAAGTCCATTGGGCCTAAACGAAGGTCAAATAGGCCTGTTAGAAGGCTAATTCAGTGACCTAGGATTGGGTTGGGCGATGGTACCGATAGGCCCAAGCGGTGGTACTGCTTATGAACTGGAAAGTATGGACTATGCTTTTCCAAGAATCCTGATGGTAGTACCACCCAAGCAAGTGATGGCACCACTAGAGCTCAGGTTCCCAGGCTCTATACAGTAGTAGTATCGTCCAACATAGGTGATAGTACCGTTAGTACAATGAAAACCTAGGAATTTAAATTTTTTTCTTTATGTTTGAACCCATTTGAATTCTATAAATACCCCACTCATGCTTGCTTAGTGAAAGCATGAAAACCTTATGATTTGAAGTATATAAACTCTCTTGAAAAGTATTTGAGTCTTTTCCTCCTTAAGTTTAGAGGTCATTCTAAGAGAGGTGTGAGGTTTTCTTGTAAAAGAGATGTGTGAAGGTTCTCTCCTAAGCCTGTGAAAAGGCGAAAGAGTTGTAATAAGGGTAGTTGATATTTACCCATTGAAAAGAAGATCGGTAGTGAAAGCCAATAGCCTCGAGGGAAGAGGAATCGGGAGTGGACGCAAATCGGGATGACTGAATCACTATAAATCTAGTATGCATTTCTCTTTATGCTTTTCCTTGCTATTACTAACTAATTTAGTTACTCACTATCCTTAGTCACATTCTAAGTTAAACACATTTTCGATACATATTTTTTGATCGAAATTTATCATATTGAAACTTTATTCCAAAAACACTAATTCACCCCTAGTGCCTTTACGCTCTTAACATCAAATCTAAGGATTCGATACACAACTGGGGCTACAAAATCATTGTGTGACAATGAGGTATCATCAACCATCTAGCATCTTGTGAACGAATCATTTAGTAAATTCATTCTCCAATGATAACTTAGACTATACCCCTAGTATCCTCACACAAGCAGCTATGAGAATAGCCAATTCCATAATATGAATAGGTATATAGTATACTGGTCTGTCTAGCTATCTTGATATCCCTCTCGAGTAACTTATATCCAAGAATATTTAGGGTCTATATTTAAAAGTAAATTAATCTCATTATCATGATCCAATTCCTATTATACAGATCCAATGACATCACAATATATACAATAGATAATATAAAGTGAAAAAATACCAATAATTATAATAAGAAAAAAAGATCATGTAATGTAGCACCCATGTCATCACATATATGATTGACTTGCAAGGCACCTATAACTAGCATTACATGTGTCATCACTCACGTAATTGACTTATAAGATACTTATGACTAGTAGATGGTCATCAGACCGATGACACGTTGTTCACGATATAGAGGCACCAATGAAAGATCATCAACTAAGAGATTGCATCAGTTACAAGAGACAAGGAAGTCGTAGCGAGATGAAAATTGCGAAGCAAGGATATTTGGATGATAAGGCTTTTGACTTCGTTAAAATTAATTTTGACCTAAGCAAAATTAATTTGACCAAACTTTATCCCTAATTAAATAATGATTGTAGCCCATTTTAGCCTTGATTTTGATCACTGTGGTCCCAATTCTTACCTCAATAAATTTTTTATTGGATTTGGATTTGGTCAACATTTATTTTTTTATTAATCAAATCTAATTTTGACTTGATAAAATTTGATCAATCTATCCTAATTTGAATTGACCTAATTATTATCTTAGGTCAATTGGATCTTGTAATTAATTGGGGTGGTTGTTGGGCTCAATTTGGATAGTCCAATTCCTAGCTGTCCAATTCATTATGATTCAATTTTTGAAATATCCAATTAAATAGGGTTAATTGACCTATTTAGGTCCTTTATAAAATTATAAAAAAAAACTATGGAGTTTTCTTATAGTTTCTCAGATGACATATTAGTGAAATTTTTATCGCTTATGGTATTTAAATTCTAATTGTTATTTATGAATATTTATATAATTATTCACATGCATATATTTTAAATTATGAATTATATTTATTTTTCATATAAAGGAATGATTTTTTATCATGTTTATTATCATCATATGAGTTTTTGTATTGATTAAATGCCTTATTTAATGATTATTATAATTATTTTTATTGATTAGTAAAATTATACTAAAAATATTTAGTGAATATTACTTATAACTTATATCCTTAAGTTTTATTTGAATACTAGTTTAGGATGATAGACTTATGATAAATAAATTATAATAGATATTTTATCATTTATATTATATTTAAAATATATTTTATACCATTGTATTAGTCTTATAACTACCAAAGTGGCTTAGATTTATAAAATTACATGAAGAATTAACTGATAAGACCCTAAAGTCTTATCATCGAAGAAAGGGAAGAAATGGGGATGATAATGATCACTTCGAGGGGATCGGCCTCCTTGATCGCTTCGAGAGGATCGACCCTCCTTGATCACTTCGAGGGGATCGACCCTCCTTGATCACTTCGAGGGGATCGGCCTCCTAGGGTTTGTTAAAAGACATAATAGTATTTTTCATAAATGATTGAAAAGAAGTAGTTATATCCCTATTTATAGAGTTTCACCCAGAGTCCATCAGGACTTGAACTCTAATAATAAATAAATATTAAATAAACCTCTACTTGACTCTAACTGAACCAAACCGACTCAATAAACAACTGGACTAAACAAACTCAATAAATATTATTCAAAAGCTTAGAAAAAGGGTCCTAACAGTTCCTCCCTCTTCAAATCAGCCTTGTCCTCAAGGCTGAGCAGCATCAATCTCGGGGAGCTTCTCTTTCAACACTTTAGCCATAGATTATTTGCAACGCATCATAACCCGTTGATCAAATAAGTATGGTCTCCAATTTTTGATAATGTAAGCAATAGGTCGGTCTTTCAGTGTAGTAATCGTTGCATGAAACTTTTGGCCCTGTATAATCAATTTTATCTTTGAACCTTTGCTATCACAAGTGAAAATCCATCCATCAACGATCTTTACTTCGAATTTGGCATAGTCTTCAATGTGGTGGGCCAATCGGTCAATAGTCTCATTGTCCATAAAATTGTTAATGCTACCAATATCAATCAAAACTATAACAGGCTGTTGTTCCAGAGTTTCGCCAACTTCCATAGTTTGCGGGTTTGAGTAGTCGGTTAATGCATGCATTGTATGTATGGTAGGTCCAACATCTTCATTAGAATTTATACCTTCATGATCGGAGTCCAACTCTTCTGCTTTCAGTTTCGCTTTTGGTTCCTCTCTAATTGGCTCAATCATCATATGTTGTCCTTGTTTACATTGGTGCTCCATACTCCACTTTTCATCATAGTGCAAACCCTTTGCTAATCTTTCATTGAGTTCTTCTTGGGTTAGTCTTCGAGTGTCAAGACTTTGGTTGGGAATAGATAGGGCCAACGGCTTACTAATCATCTGGTTGTTGTCACTTCTATTTCCATGATTTTCCCTATTGATTTTTTTCTCATGTAGATGTGCGAATGAGATCGCAGCTATCATAGTGCGGGGTTGACGAGCCTTAACTTCACACCGAATCTCTGGAATAAGCCCTTCAATAAATGTATCTAGAAGTTGTCGTTCCGACCAATCTCTAGCTTGATTTGATAATCTTTCAAACCTAATCTGATATTCCAACACTGTAGAAGTCTGACAAATTTTGGCGAGTTGTCCATCTACCTCCATGTATGAGTATATTGTGTCTAAATCTTGGAGCCCTTTTCTAGTATTTCCAGATCTTTGCAATGTAGAACTTGAGCTCCCACCTTGTTGAAATTTACTAAGGCTCCCCAGTAAATCCTTTTTGAAATCATTAAGTACTTCTTATAACCGGTTCTCAATTCTAATTTTCAATGCTTCCATTTGTGCTTTCACTGAGTTATCGGTGGCCATTTCGTAAGATTGCAAATCTGTAATCTCAACTCTTATTTTTGGTGTTGGTCAAGGGCATCAATCACTGCCCTATTCGGCCCTATTCGGTGTTGCTGTTGTGATGCAATCGGTGGCAACACTATGGGAATGAAGGGTTGCTGCGAGGATGCGGGGATGTAGCTGCGATCGTCGCGTGGGAGGCAGCGATGCTTGTTCTTGGCGGCTTCGTAGTGGGATCGGCGTTCTTTGAGGTTTGGAGGCGGCCGATGGTGGTGCTGCCAGAGGCGGCGTTATCGCTGCGATGGTCGCGACGACGCCGGATGGAAAACAGCGTTGCTCTGTTTCTCACACACCTATGAAGGAGGCACCGGTGAGAGGCAACAATGCTTGTTGCATTCGCTGCGTGGATGGATCGCCGCTTCTTGAGGGGCCTTGAGGCGGCGATGATGGTGGTGGAGGTTAGGGCGACGATCGGCAAGACTTCGCCACTTCGGTGGTTGTGATGGAGGAAGAGTTGCTACCACATGTTTTTCACCGCATGAGATGAGAGCCGCCGAGGCCCGAAAGGCAACGGTTGTGACTGCTGTGACCCAAGGAAGCAATCGCCGAGCAGCCGGGTTGAGGCTGCGGTGATGGCAACCAACAACTGCAGCAGCGAATGCTGAACAAGAGGAGGTGGCGTTGAAGCGGCCGGGGTTGAGGCTGCAGTGGTGGCAACCGGCGGCAGCGGCAAAGATGCAGAGCAAGGGGGCTGCAGCAACGGTGCAGATCGAGGGGGTTGAGGTGAAGGCTGCGGTGGCTGGCAGCAGCAGTCGTTGCTGGCCGGAGCGCAGCGGCGGCGGTGGAGAAGGAGGCAGCGAGGGTCGTGGCAGGCTGGGCGGCGAGCGGCGTCGTCGCTGGCTGGGCAGCAGTGGCGACGGTGGTGGCAACCGGCGTTCGCAGCAGCAAGGGGATCCGCGACTCGGCAGCAAGGGCACCCGCGACTGCGACGGTGGTAACTGCCGCCCTGTTTCGATCACCACGGATGCAGAGCAAGGGGGAGCAGCGGCTGGGAAGCGAGCGGGAGCAGCGGCTGGGAGGCGAGCGGCGGTCGTCGCACGGGGGAGCAGCGGCTGAAAGGCGACGGCGACGACGCTCGAGGCGACGACGGCGGCTGGAAACAAGGGCAGCAGATGTGAGTTGCCCGTGATTGCCCTGTTTCGGTCACAAAAGATGCAGAGCAACGAGGATCGGCTGCTGGGAGGCGTGCGGCGGTCGTCGCACGGTGGCCCGCAGCGGTGATGGGTCGGCTGGGCGGCGACGACGCTGGAGGGGAAGAGGAGTGCTGGAGGCGGCGCGGCTGGTGGAGGCGCGGCTGCGATCGACGAGGGGCTGCGGCAACAGAGGAACTCTGTTTCTGCAACCGTTGCAACGAGGGGCTGCGGCAACAGGCGGCTGCGGCTGCGACCCAAGCGGGGGGGCACGGCTAGGGTTGCGGTGGAGAGGCAGCGGTGGTGGCGCGGCTGGGAGCAGCGTCACCAACGATCGCCGAGGAGGAGAGTCGAGCGGCTGCGTTGCGACGCAAGGGGTGGCGGGTGGCGGCAGTAGGGCTGGGATGGACGCTGGCAGCGTCGTCTCCTGGCCGGGGAACAGCGGCGGTGGTGGTCGCCGGCCGGGAAGCGGGGCGATGGTGAGCGCTGGCCGGAGAGCAGCAGCGGCGGGTGGGCTGGCCGGAAGCAGGGGACGCAGGGGTGGCTGCGGCTTCTTCTTCCTCTCGTGTTTTTTTTTTTTTTTTTTGAACGAGATGGAAAAGAAAAATAATGGTGGAGGTGCAGGTAAGCAAGGTTGCGGCAGGTTGCGCCAAGGATCGTTGCTCTGATACCAATTGATAAGACCCTAAAGTCTTATCGTAGGCTCTAAGAATACCAAATAATAAGACCCTAAAATCTTATAATCGAAGAAATAAGAGAAATGGGGATGATAATAATTACTTCGAGGGGATCGGTCTCCTTGATTGCTTCGAGGGGATCGACCCTCCTTGATCACTTCGAGGGGATCGACCTCCTAGGATTTGTCAAAAGACATAATAGTATTTTTTATAGATGATTGAAAAGAAGCAGTTATATCCCTATTTATAGAGTTTCACCCAGAGTCTATCAGGATTTGAATTCTAATAATAAATAAATATTAAATAAACTTCTACTTGACTAACTGAACCAAATCGACTCAATAAACAATTAGACTAAACAAACTCAATAAATATTATTCAAAAGCTTAGAAAAAGGATCCTAACATTAACCGTAAATGATATTAGAAAATTAATATTTATAATTACAAATATATTTAAGCGATAAATATTGGGAAACTACTTGAATAGTTCAATATATAACTAAAATTAGCAATACTTATATTCAATTAGCAATACTCTAAATATATAACTAAATATTTATATATAAGTACATATATAACTAAAATTAGCAATAGTATTCAATAAGGATAATATTTGCAATTCATATTCGTAAAATTTTGTGTGAATATTAGATATATCAATATTTCATCTAAAGATAAGATAAAAATGATATAAATAGTTCAATATTTACTAAAAAATTTAATTATTAATCTTATATTATTTTATTATAATGATACTTCATTACATTCTAATGTCCATATATTCTTTGGATTAAATTATTATATATGACTTGAATATATGTAATTTATACTAAAAGTTAGATATTGATCTGATTTAATGAAAGAACACATAATTATTAAAAGATCTATGAGATAAATAATTAAAATAAAATATTAAAAAATATCTAAAAGGCTCAATTTTAATAATTATTAATGATATTTAAACTTTATTATAAAATATAACTAGTATACTAAAATATTAAACGATTGATTTAAAATAGTTGATAAGTTATTAATTGGAATCTTAATAAAAGAACTAATTATAGCTTAGTATTACAATATACAAAAAATTCTATGATATATCCTCGTTATAAAAACTTAAAAATATTGAGTATGAATATTATATGATTATATGATATACCATCGTTATTAAAACTTAAAGATATTGAATATGAATATTATATGAGTCCTTCACATGAATATTATATGTATATGTATATGTATGTATATATATATATGTATATGTATATATATATGTTTATATATATGTATATGTATATATATATACATATATATACATATATATACATATATATACATATATATATATATATATATATATATATATATATATATATATATATATATATATATATATATATATATATACATACATATATATATATATATACATATATTTATATATATACATACATATATATATATATATATACATATATATATATATATATATACATACATATATATATATATATATATACATATATATATATATATATATACATATATATATATATATATATATATATATATATATATATATATATATATATATATATATATATATATATATATATATATATATATATATATATATATATATATATATATATATATAGTGATGTTTGTGGATCTATGCAATGAGAATTTGATCGTGATGAGATCACGATAATGAGATCGATTCAATTTTAAATACAGACCCTAAATAATTCTGGTCATAGGTTACTCGAGAGGGACATTGAGACAACTAGACAGACTGGTATAATATATACCCATCCATATGATAGAGGTAGCTGGTCTCATAGTTACTCGTGTAGGGATAATAGGGCTATAGTGTAGGTGCCTGTTGGAGAATGAGTTCATTAATTGATCCGCTCACGGAATATTGGATGGTTAATGATACCTAATTATCAGACAATGATTTTGTTATCCTAGAGGTGTACCTAATCCTTAGACTTGAGAGACCAAGGATATCCTGCATGAGAACTCCACTCTTTGATACCGAATTTATAGGTTTTAAAGTTTCAAATCTAGCATAGTCGGTCATCTAGAGTAGTGGTCAATCTTATTAGGGCTATTGAGTATTGATAGAGAATCATCTGCTCTCGGTGTCATGAGAAAAATATCTTATGTATCCTTCCTCAGACAAATCCTTGGCTAGGGTCATTCAGATTGAGAGAGAAAGAGTTCTCTAGGAGAATCCAATTAGGGCGAGACTCGAGTAGAAACTATTTGGGTCTTACAACACCATACCTAGTATATGATCTATGAGATATTAGATAGATGAGGGACTATAGGTACATGGTAACTAAGGACATATAGGTCTAAAAGATTGGATTCCCTTGTATCGTATGGGGGCTATAGCGTAGTGGCCTAGTACATCTGCAATCAATGAGTCGAGTGAAGATAATAATTCATTGAGCCAGAAAGAGTTCTGACAGGTATGACTCATGGTCAGCTCGATATTGGGCCTAGAGGGTCACACACATATGGTAGGCATTGCGATGAGTAGAGGTTCGGATATGAGATATTCGCTAGAGTCCCTATCTTATTAGATATCCAATAAACCTATGAATTATTGGATCCTATGGATAAGATCGAATAAGAGCTAATGAGAGATTATTAGATAGAGATCTACTAATTTAATAGGCTTAAGTAGTTGGATGAAGATCTAATACCCAATAGGCCATGATCCATTAGTTTTAAGTATATAGGGGACATCTATAAATAGGAGGAAACCAAAGACCCATAGCTACATGCTTCTTGGTTGCCACCTGCTATTATTCTCTTCCCTTCTCCTCAGATAGCAGGTATGAAGATTTAGACAATGATTTAAGGGGCATCGTCGTATCCCTACTATATGGATCACTGCTAAAGAGGAGGGTGCTTGACCCCCTTCATCCTCTCTTACAGATCTATAGGAATTCAAGGATATATGATATCCCTATGTAAAACACAACTATCTCACATGTGGATTTAAGTTTTGTGAGTTTTTGTGCATCAATCATCGCACGACGATGAACACAATTTTAGGAAATTTGGGGTTTTTGTTCTTTGTTCTTTCATTGTGCATGTGATGTCGCCCCCCTAGATTTTCCTACAATAGTTTTAGAGCCAGGTTTTTTATGCAAAAGTTTGGTTTTGAACAGTATATGTTGTGTTTTAGAAAAGCTTTTGAGGTCAAAACCATTAACAAAAAAGGTGAGAAAGGGCAGCAACTGTTACTGCCCTTGCAGGTTGGTCAAAGGCTGCTTGCACCCTTAGCCAAGACTCCAAGAGAGGTCTTGGCCACCTTCGTGCAAGGGCCACAAGCGATCGGCGAGTGGTGGTCGTCCACCCGCAGGTAGGGCCACCTATGCGCGGTCATTGTGCCCTCCTGCAAGAGTGGCACTTACAAGCGCTGGGCCCTCGGCAAAGCCCCCTTGCACCGGTAGGGGCAACCGCTGCCCCAAGGTGAGCCGCCTAGGGGGGGGCCCCGTAGGGACAACGCCTACAAGGGGGTTCACCCGTTGGGGCAATGCCGGCTCGTTGCGGGCGCCGCTTTAGGCACTACCACTGAAGGGGCGGCGCTTGCTCGCAAGCAAAGGGGCACCCGCCTATTGTAGCAATGTCGCCCGTGGGTAGAGGCAGCATCCCCTAGTGTAGTGGTTGTTGTTGTTAGGGTGGCGGGGATCGCAATGTCGCCGGAGAAGGAGAAGGTATTAGGGTTTTTTGGACAAAGGATAGTTTTGGCCCTTAGAATTTTAGAAATTCTGAGTTTTGTCCTTTTTATCCATATTATCAAAATGCCCTTCATAATTTAAAAAATTCTCACATGTCCCCAATTTCAAAAAATATTAGCTAATTAAAAAGTTTAATTAATAATTATTATTATCTAGTAGTCCTATATTATGATATGTACATGTGATGTATGATGTGGTTTAATATCATGGACCATGTGATATGTGTGTACATGTGATGCAATTATTATTATTAAAGCCTACGAGCCTCCAATTTTATTCACGTTTATTCTTGGGCATACGTGCTTATGATTAAGATGTAATCACATGAGGAGATGTAGTGGGAGCATGGAAGAGGTTGCAGGATCCATGAGATCGAGACAAACGATCATGATGCATGGAGATGCACCGAGATATCGATAGAACCAACGAGGATGAGATTGATGATCACAAGGTATAGAGATGCACCAGTGCACACATAGATCTTGATGTGTTTGATTAGGTTCACTAGCTCAGACCTGATCACATTAAGCTATAGTCCATGATCATCTGGTGTAATTGCTCATGTGATGTGTGATTGCTTGTACACCTACTAGATATGTATATATATTTGTATGCAATATAGATATATATTAAATATGTATATATGTGACATATCATATTAAGAGACCAAGTCAAAATCTCCTCTCTCGATAATATTAAATCGGTAACCGTGAGGCAAATAGATTGACCAATATGGCTTTTCATCATTATAGGTAGGGACCGATTCCCGATGTAGGTTGAGTTAGTCGAGTCCCTCGAGGCTCACCTACATCACGATTTGCTATCTTGCCTACGACATAGAGATGTCACCAGTAACCTGAGTGTTAGGATCGGAGCGGCACTAAGAGGGGGGGGGGGGGGGGGTGAATTAGTGCAGCGGATTAAAACTTTGGTTTTGGAAAAATCTTTCGTACGATAAAAACCAATATCGATGAAAACCGATTTGGAAGCTTGATAACTTAGAAGCGTATGGAAGCGTAGTGACTAAGTAAAGAAGTTTGCAGTATGTAAATGGCAAGAGTAGAATGCAAACCAGATAACACAGCGGTTTTAAAGTGGTTCGGTCAAAATGACCTACATCCACTTGCGAAGCCTTCTTCGAAGAGGCTCCCAACTTCCACTAGCAAAATCTCTTTGTAGGGGAAGGACTAATACCCCTCTTACAACCTTTACATGTGGTTCACACTCTTACAATTCTTTTCAACAAGATGGGAGGAGGTGAACACTAAAGCAATTTGAAAAACAAGACTTGCTAAGACTTTTCTAAGGCTCTTATCTCAAACTATTGCTTTGCCAAAGGTTATAATCTCAGCTGAGAATTGAGGGGTATTTATAGGCCCCAAGAGGATTCAAATTTAGGCTCCAAAATTTGAATTCTCTTGGGTTTCCGAGGCTGGCGGTGCCACCGCTTGTCAGATCTCTCGGGTGTTGGGCGGTGCCACCGCTCAGTCCAGCGGTGCCACTGCTCAGATATCGAGTTCTAGGCGGTGCCACCGGCTACACTATTTCAGCTCACTGGTTGGGCTCCAAACTTGGCCCAAACCAATCCGAACTCGAGCCCAATTGGCCCCTACTTGGGTTATAGGATTAACACTTAATCCTAACCCTAATTAACGTGCTAACTATGAATTTCAAGACATTTCCTAAGCTATTACAAAGTCTGCAAGTCAAGACTTCTTTCGGCGAGCTTTCGGCGAACTTTCGACGGTCTTCCGATAAACTCTCGGAAACCATTTTGCGGACTCCTAGTAAACTCCTAGACTTTACGATTTGATCTTGGTGAGTTCCAATGAGCTTCTTCGGCAAGCTTCGATCTTTCTCGGTGAGCTCCGCGAACTTCCAATGAACCTTTTGGCGAGCTTCCGAAAAACCCTTTGGCAAGCTCCCTACTCATTCTTGGCTAGTTCTGGTAGCATTCCCGATGAACCTTCGAACTTCCGTCGAACTCTCGAACTCCCAACAAATCCTTCGCGCTTGACTCTGACATTTGTTTCGCTTTATGTCTTTATCATTATCGTAGTTATTCCTGCACACACAAAGTAAAACTCTACTTCGATCTAGACAATTATTACAACGCAAATTGACATTCTATTGCTCGGCACGTCATTGGTTAGCACTTCGTCCGATTCTTCAGCGCATCGTCCTCTCTTGCGGCTTGTTGCCCAAACGGTGGTTGACCTCCGTAACCCCGATTTCCTTGGCGCAATTCCGCTCTCCTTAGCCCGATGCCTGACGTCCGAAGCCTTCTGCCATCCAATATCCTGATGTGATCTCCTCCGGCACAACGTCAATTCCTCCTGCGTCAACTGTCTAATCCTGATTGAGTAGACCTGCATTACTCAAAATGCAGTTAAACATCTAAATACAATCAATTAGTTTCATCATCAAAATCCGAGATTCAACAATCTCCCCCTTTTTGATGATGACAACTAATTGATGACTAACAGAGTTAACCTTAACTCCCTGGAGTTTAACCAAACTCCCTCTATCAATATGTCATTGATAGAACACTTTGGATTATCCCAAATCCAAGAAACATTCATCACATGTTATGAAAAACATTTAAACCATCATGCAAATTTAAAATATTCAATTCAATGCATGAAGCCATCAATATACTTCTCCCCCTATGTCATCAACAAAAAGGAGAAGTAGCTCTAGCTATTTTAAAAGAGATGCAAGTTTTTGCAACATGAAGCTAGATTTTCATCACAACATATAAGCACAAAAGCATAACAAGATTCTTAAGTTTAATCATGGCAATTCAACACTTGCTTCTTGTGCAAGATTGCACTTTGCTTTTCTTTACATGTTCTAACTAGCAAAAGCTTTCTCCCCTTTATTTTTGTCGAAAAGAAGGGAAGAGTACAAGCTAGCCAACATTTGCCTTGAGCTAGCATTCTTTCTCCCCCTATGTCATTGCCGAAAAGGAGAGGAACCAATGATTTAGACTTTTACATAAATTATGAATTTGCATCAATCAATATTTCAATCATCACATGATACATACAAGACAAAAATGTAAAGAAATCATGTCATGAAAGACATTAATTGTTAAACATGATATGATAATAGTCTCAAAAATTTCAATTTGCAATACATGTGATACATTGCAATACTAAAAAATTTAATGCGATGCTTTTAAGGATATCAACCTATTTTTGATACAAAGCATGGCAAGAGCAATTATATTGCAAGTTTTCTAAGTTTTGTATTTTTTGCTTCTTTCGAGATAGCAATTCTTTGCTTCTCTATAAGCTAGCAACTTTTACGATATGCAAGTTTTACTACATACAAGCTAGCAAATTTAAAAATGTGCTAGTTGGTATATTTGCTTTTCTTTACAATGTGCATGATAGTATTTCTTTGTAATGTTCAAGATAGCAAATTGTACATCATGCTAGCTAGCAAATTAAAGATGTTTAAGAAAGCAAGCTCTTTCTTCTCTTTCGAGAAGTGTCATTTTTGCTTCCTTAGCAAAATGCCAACCTAACAAGGGACAATGTTTTATATGAGGCAAGCAAACAATTTGGCAAGTGTTACATTTGCATCTTCTCTTTAGATGTGCAAGAAAGTAAGCAAGTTTTTGCATTTTCTTGACTTGTGCAAGCTAGCTAATTTCTTTTTGAGATAACCCTTTACATCAATTCAAGATAGCACATTAGCAACTCTTTCTCCCCCTTTGTGGCAAAAGGAAAGGAAGATTCAAGTCATGAATATCAAAATAATAATTTTATCATGAATATTTCATCATTGTGTGCATCATTATCATATGTTAAAGTATTACATACATACTACCAAATCATCATATATATTTTTAAAACATATAAACTCATCATTATATGCATGAATCTAAATCATCATTCATATTATTTCAATCATTGTTTCAATCATCACTACAACTCATCATGCACAAAATGTAAAATCATCTAACATGAAACAAACATTTATTTTCAAAATATTTATTACTATTTTCATGTATGATAATAAAGTATTTATGATACACATTATATGCATATATCATCACAATAAAAAGTAATTGCATGCATAATTTCAAATCATAAATGTTTCAAATCATGATAGTATTAACTTGTCAAATTTCAACCTACCATTTATGATCATAACTTTTCATCAAAACAAATTAATGAATATTTCATGTATTCATATCATCACATAAGGAATATCAAGGAGAAAATAATTGGGTGATGAGATAAACATTTCATGAATACAAGAAATTACATAAAAATCATACCATAAAATATTAGAATATGTGAATGCCAAAAGACATGATTTCTTTTTGGAAAGCCTCCTCATAAATAATCAAAGGAAAATCTTAGGAGATCAAATAATAAGAGTTTTTTAAATAAAATTTTAAGTTAAGAATTTTTAAAAAGGATATTCTCTTTAGTAAATCACAAAATGAAACGTAAGAGAAAAAGATTTCAATTCATGCATAAGAACACTTATGATTCATATTGAAAATTTTCTCAAAATGTAAGAGAATAAAGAGTAAGAAATCTTGATTCATAAAGGATTTCATGTTATAAATTTCAAGAGATCAAGATCATGATTTCGGTAAAAAAGTATTCAAATTTAAATCATCAAAATCATTATCAAAATCCAAGAGATTCATAAAGATAATACAAATGGATTCATCAAAATCAATAAGATTGAGCAAAATAATTTTCAAGAATGTTTTCCTCTTTTCGGTTGTTTCAAAACATATGATTTTGTTTTATTTATGCCAAATAAAAACATATATCATGTTTAAAACCGAAAGTGTAAGATTTGTTACAACAAAAATTAATAAGGCACTTTTATTATGGTAAATATCAATAATCCATAAATCACAAGATTCATCATGCATAATTTCGAAATTTATTAAGCATGGTCATTATGCATGACATAAAATCATCAAGATACACATACATGGATTAATCATAAGCATTATCATATATTATATAATTATCATCCCTAATGTTGCATACATCATCCAACATTTCAAAACATAACATGCATGAAACCTTAGCAATATACTTTTTATGATCAATTTTTTAATTTTTCAAAGATGCTAAAAAAAAAAAATATGATATAATTTTTAAAAAATAATTTTTTATTTCCTATTCCTACTATCTAAATTAAGCACTCATGAAAGACTTCAAGTAATTTCAAAATAATTCAAGAGAATTGAGTTACTTACCTTGTAGTCGAAGCCTGTCAAAGCCCAATTCGCCATTTCACTTTTGGAAGTTCTTGATTCATCCTTGGGTGCCTTCCTTTTTTTTGACCTCTTCCTCCGTTCAAGTTCATTATTTATTTTAGATTTTTGTTTAATGAACTTATTAAGATTTAGTGTTCGAAGTTCAAGTTCATCATTGTCCTCATCACTTGAGTCATCGCTCAAGTGGTATTCATTTGTCCGGAGTTCCAAATCCTTCCTATTCTTTGGAAGGTGGTTCAAGTGTTCATTGTGTTCATCATGTGCATTGCCCACCATTTCATATGTCATCAATGAGCCGATAAGTTCTTCAAGTGGAAAAATATTTAAATCTTTTGTTTCTTGTATTGCGGTTATTTTAGGATCCCACCTTTTTGGAAGGGATCTTAAGATCTTGCTTACGAGATCAAAATTCGAAAAAGATTTTCCAAGAACTCTTAGATTATTGGCGACATCCGTGAAACGGTGTACGAGTTGCCAATAGTCTCGCTTGTTGCATTCGAAAAAGCTCAAAATCATGTAATAAAATGTTAACTTTCAAGTCTTTGACTCTACTAGTTCCCTCGTGCGTGATTTCAAGTGTTCGCCAAATATCAAAAGCCGTTTCGCATGTAGAATCCGATTGAACTCATTTTTGTCCATAGCGCAAAATAAGGCATTCATAGCCTTTGCGTTTAAAGAAAAATACTTCTTCTCCAAATCCGACCATTCGTTCATCGGTTTAGAGGGAAGTTGAAAACCGTTTTCAACGATATTCCATAAATCCAAATTCATAGAAATCAAGAAAACTCTCATTCAAGTTTTCCAATAAGTGTAGTCCAATCCGTTAAACAACGGTGGACGAACAATCGATAAGCCCTATTGAAAGCCATGAAGAGCCATTTCTCTCGAGTGTAAATCCGAAATGAGAAATACCGGGCTCTGATACCAATTGTTAGGATCGGAGCGGCACTAAGAGGGGGGGGGGGGGGGGGGGGTTGAATTAGTGCAGCGGATTAAAACTTCGATTTTGGAAAAATCTTTCGTACGATAAAAACCAATATCGATAAAAACCGATTTGGAAGCTTGATAACTTAGAAGCATATGGAAGCGTAGTGACTAAATAAAGAAGTTTGCAGTATGTAAATGGCAAGAGTAGAATGCAAACCAGATAACACAGCGGTTTTAAAGTGGTTCGGTCAAAATGACCTACATCCACTTGCGAAGCCTTCTTCGAAGAGGCTCCCAACTTCCACTAGCAAAATCTCTTTGTAGGGGAAGGACTAATACCCCTCTTACAACCTTTACAAGTGGTTCACACTCTTACAATTCTTTTCAACAAGATGGGAGGAGGTGAACACTCAAGCAATTTGAAAAACAAGGCTTGCTAAGACTTTTCTAAGGCTCTTATCTCAAACTATTGCTTTGTCAAAGGTTATAATCTCAGCTGAGAATTGAGGGGTATTTATAGGCCCCAAGAGGATTCTAATTTGGGCTCCAAAATTTGAATTCTCTTGGGTTTCCGAGGCTGGCGGTGCCACCGCCGGATCTCTCGGGTGTTGGGCGGTGCCACCGCTCAGATCTCAGGTTCTAGGCGGTGCCACCGCCTACACTATTTGAGCTCACTGGTTGGGCTCCAAACTTAGCCCAAACCAGTCCGAACTCGAGCCCAATTGGCCCCTACTTGGGTTATAGGATTAACACCTAATCCTAACCCTAATTAACGTACTAACTACGAGTTTAAAGCTATTACAAAGTTTGCAAGTCAAGACTTCTTTCGGCGAGCTTTCAACGAACTTCCGGCGGTCTTCCGATAAACTCTCGGAAACCATTCTACGGACTCCCGGCAAGCTCCTAGACTTTACGATTTGATCTTGGTGAGTTCCAATGAGCTTCTTCAGTAAGCTTCGATCTTTCTCAGCGAGCTCCATGAACTTCCAATGAACCTTTTGGCGAGCTTCCTAAAAACCCTTCGGCAAGCTCCCTACTCATTCTTGGCTAGTTCCGGTAGCATTCCCGACGAACCTTCGAACTTCTGTCGAACTCTCGAACTCCTAACAAATCCTTCGCGCTTGACTCCGACATTTGTTTCACTTTATGTCTTTGTCATTATCGTAGTTATTCCTGCACACACAAAGTAAAACTCTACTTTGATCTAGACAATTATTACAACGCAAATTGACATTCTATTGCTCGGCACGTCATTGGTTGGCGCTTTGTCCGATTCTTCAGCACATCGTCCTCTCTTGCGGCTTATTGCCCAAACGGTAGTTGACCTCCGTAACCCTGATATCCTTGGCGCAATTCCGCTCTCCTTAGCCCGATGCCCGACGTCCGAAGCCTTCTGCCATCCAATATCCTGACGTTATCTCCTCCGGCGCAACGTCAATTCCTCCTGCGTAAACTATCTAATCCTGATCGAGTAGACCTGTATTACTCAAAATGTAGTTAAACATCTAAATACAATCAATTAGTTTCATCATCAAAATCCGAGATTCAACACTGAGGACATTGTATGCTCAGTGGAGTCCCTTGAGGATATATCATCGAATCAAACTCATCTTGTAGCAATGATATTGACTTAACTGAACATCATGGTTGGTTGAGTCCCTCAAGACCATAGTGGATTGGAGGCCGAACATGACAAGAATCATAAGAAGTTGTGATCGATAAAAGTTGCCTACCTTTTGGGCTTAGTGTGATTGGTCAAGTCCCTCGAGGTTACACTAAGACACATATTGGATCTCGATCCGCACTAGAAGTATGCCGGAGGCTTTCATTTCACATGTTGAGGGTGTCGCGTGACTAGCTAGAAAAATAGTGGGAGTAGATTAAGATAGAAGTCCATATCTTGATTATTTATTTTTTTCTAAAATTTGCATGTTATTTATTTCTACTGCATCTTTATTTTCAAAAAATATCGGTTTCAAATCCCTTACGTAATATACTTGATGTCAACCGCCTCATTAGTCTGAATTATATGGATTGGCTTCACAACTTGAGAATTGTTCCCACAATGGATAAAATCATCTACGTCCTTGATGCAGTGATGTCTACGCCCGAGGAAGGGGCAAGCGAGGATAAGATCACTCACTACATGAAGTACATAGATGACTCCACTCTTGCTCAGTATTACATATTGGGCTCCATGACTCTTGAGTTATAGAGACAGCATGAAAAGATGGATGCCAGATCCATTCTCTCACATGTCCGTAAACTATTTAAGGAACAAGGAAAGACTCAACGATATGAGATATCCAAGAGCCTCTTCCGCGCTAGGATGACTAAGGGAATAATGGTTTAGAACCATATCCTAAAGATGATTAAGTTGATAGAGAAACTCACACGTCTAGAAATGGTCCTAAAGGATAACCTGTGTGTGGATCTTGTGCTTTAGTCCCTACTAGATTCCTTTTCATAATTTATAATAAATTTTAATGTGAACAAGGTTGAGGTGACTCTCCTTGAGCTCCTCAATATGTTGAGGGAGGTAGAGAGCACTATCAAGAAAGAGAAGCCAGTTCTCTATACTAGTAAGACCAGAAAGAAAAGGAAGATAGAAAAGTCCCTTAAGAAGGGCAAGGGCAAGGGTAGACCAAGTAAAGCAAAGGTTACTAAGAAAGACCCAACAAAGGACAAAGGTCAATGCTTCCACTATGACATAGATGGGCATTGGAAGAGGAACTATAAAAAGTACATTACAGAAAGGGTGAAACAGAAGCTTGGAGAAGCTTCACATACATTCATGATTAGTCTTCATTTGTCATACTCTTATGATAATACATGGGTATTGGATACTGGTAGTGCTTATCATATTTGTAATTCATTGCAGGTTCTAGCAAAAACTAGAAGATTGGCGAGAGGCGAGATGGACCTCAAGATGGGCAATGGAGCAAAAGTTGCTAAAGTAGCCTAGTGGAGCTATTATTACATTGGATGCATGCTATTTTATTCCTTCTATTATCAAAAATATTATTTCCATTTCATGTTTAACAATTAGTGGATATAAATTAATTTTTGAGAACAATGGTTGTTCAATACTATTATATGATAAGATCATCACGAGAGAAACATTGCATAATAGTTTATTTATACTAAACATTGCTCCACATATCATGAATGTATGTCTAAGAGGAAATAAGATGAGGTGAATAGTGCATACTTGTGGCATTGTGTTATGATCGAGTCGGCACTAAGAGGGGTGGGGGGTGGGGGGGTGAATTAGTGTAATGGATAAAATTACGTCGGTTAGAAAAATCTTTGTATGATAAATATTGATTCCAATGAAAACCATTTCATAAATATATTAACTTGAAAGAGTATGGAAGCATAGTAAAAGCAGTAAGAAGATAAAGCAATTTGCAATAAAGGTAAATTTCTCAAAACGAAATGCAAACCAATTTATAGTGGTTCGGTCGTCGTGACCTACATCCACTCTATCGATTCCTCTTCCGTCGAGGCCACTGATTTTCACTAACGATCTTCTTTTAATGGGCGAAGATCAACTATGCTTACAACTCGATTCTCCTTTTGACAGGTTTAGGAAAGAACCTTTACAAACCCCACTTACTCCTCTCTTAAACTACACTAACACTTAGAGCTTTTAGAGGAGTTCACACAAGATTACAACAACATTTTCTTCCTTTTTCACTCTCAATTCTTGTGTATTTTAACTAGGGATGAGAAGGGTATTTATAAGTCTCAAGATGATTTAAACTTGGAGCCTAAAAAGGTCTCATCCCGGGTTTCCCGGGTCCTAGCGTTACCACCGCTTGTGCTGGGCGATACCACCACCTGCAACACTGACACTAGGTGGTATCATCGCCTGGGAGACTGCGTCTGAGCGGTATTACCACTTGACACTACCACTGGGTGGTACCACCGCCTGACATAGTCTCGAAGACTGTGTCACCGATAGTGCTACCTTTTAGGTCACTGTTTGGGCCTTTCACTTGCCTAACACAGTCCATACATGGGCCCAACTGGCCCCTATTAGATTAGCCCAATTCCAAACCCAATTATATGTTAACTACGAATTCTAAGGCATACACTAAGCAAATCCGGTCTAGTTAGTCTTAGTTTCTTCCAGCAAGCTTTTGGCGATCTTCCGGTGAACTTCCGACGATCTCTCGGCAATGTTCCAATGGACTTCCAGCAAGCTCCTGGACTTCACAATGATCTTCTTGGTGAGTTCCGATGAGCTTCTTCAACAAGCTCCTGGACTTCTCGGTCAATTCTTGCATAACTTTCGACAAACATCTGGACTTCCGATGAACTCTCGAACTCCCAACGAAATCTTGTTCTTGACTCTGGGACTTCATTTTAGTTTATTCCTTGATCGCTATTGTAGTTAATCCTACACAATTAAAACCTACTTCGATCTAGACAATTATTACAAAGCTTAAATCATGTTGCTCGGCATGTCATTGGTTCATCGACGCTTCGTCCGATTCTTCGACACATCGTCCTCTTTGCGGCCTATTGCCCAATCGGCCAGTTGACCTCCGCAATTCTAATTTCCTTAGCATAATTTTTGCTCTTCTTAGCCCGAAGCCTTTTGTCGATACATCGACCGATCCTCTGGCTCGACGTCCAATCTTCTAACAAGTTCCATTCCGACCCAACATGATTCTTCCTGCCTTAGTTGTCTCTCTCTGATCAAAGCTTCTTACGTCACTTAAAATATAGATTAAATCATAAACATTATCAATTGGTTTCATCATCAAAATTCAAGATTGGACACATTGTAGGCTAGGTCACATCCATGAGAGAAGGATTCAAAAGTTGCTAAATGATGGATATCTAGATCCATTCGACTATGAGTCATGCAACTTGCGAGCCTTGCCTTCGTGGAAAACTGACCAACTCTCCATTTAGTGGAATTGGAGAGAAAGCTACTAAGTATCAAGAACCAGACTGAAAAGAGTATCAAGACACTTCGATCAAATTAAGCAGGTGAGTACTTGAGTATAGAGTTTACCTAGTTCCTCAGGAGTCATGGGATTATATCTCAATGAACACCTTCTTATACACTCAGCTCAATGGTATATCTGAAAAGAAGAATCGTATATTATTAGACATGGTGTGGTCCATGAAGAGCTTCGCCAACCTACCCATCTCATTCTGGAGATATGCTCTAGACACCACAGCTTACCTTCGAAATAGAGTTCTAACTAAGTCGGTAATGTCTACACCATATGAGATATAGAAAGGAAAGAAGCCCGATCTTAATGTTGTTAAGATTTGGGGCTACCTTGCCCACGTTAAAAGATATAACCCTGACAAATTGGAATTTAGGATGGAACGGTGCATATTCATGGGATACCCCAAGGAAACTTGTGGGTATTATTTCTATCATCCCGAGGACCAAAAGGTCTTTACAACTAAGAGAGTGGCATTCCTTGAGTGAGAACACATTCTTGGTGGAGATAGTGGGCGCATGATAGAGTTGAGCGAGGTTGAAGAACCTAACTCAAGCACCACACCACAGCCCGAGGCTGCTCAAGTACATAGCACACAAGTTCTAACTTTATATTATTAGGATCAAGAGCACTAAGAGGGGGCGGGGAGTGAATTAGTGCAGCGAAAAACTTTCAACGATTTAAAATGACGTTCGTACGACAATTGAGGGGTATTTATAGGCCCCAAGAGGATTCAAATTTGGGCTCTAAATTTGAATTAATTTTGGGTTTCCCGATGCTGGCGGTGCCACCGCCTATCAGTGGTGGTGCCACCTGACAAGTGGTGGCACCACCGGACCTCTCGGGTTCTAGGCGGTGCCACCGCCCAGTCCGCGATGCCACTGCCTAGACTATTCCTGCTCACTGGTTGGGCTCCAAACTTGGCCCAAACCAATCCAAACTCGGGCCCAATTGGCCCCTAACCGGGTTATATGATTAACCCTTAATCCTAACCTAAATTATATGCAAACAACGAAATTAAGACATAGCTATAAGTAAATTTTTAACCAGGAACATCGAGTTTCCTTCTGACGAACTTCCGGCGGACTACCGATACACCCTCGGATTTCTTCCGGCGGACTCCCAGTAGGCTCCCGGTCTTGTGGCGAGTTCAACGAGTCTTTGGCAAGTATCTGAACCTTCTCGGTATTCTCCGCGAACCTCCGACGATCTTTCCGACGGACTTCTGAAAACTTCGGCAAGTCCCCGATTCTTTCTCGGTTGGTTCCGACAATTCATCGGACTTTCAGCGGACTCTCGAACACCCATCGAACTTGACTCCGGTAAACTTGCTTTACATCTTCAAGCTATCGTAGTTAATCCTACACACTTAACTCAATAATATGGATTAGATCAATTAACCCATCAATTGACTTTATCATCAAAATCCGAGATTCAACACTATCAATATGCCATATTGATAGAACTCTTGAATTCAAAAATTGAATTCAAGTCAAGGCAATTTTAATCATTAATCCAAGCAATATGTCATCATAAAATCATTTATAATCAAAATTTAAATACATCATTCCATGTATGATTATTATAAGTTCTCCCCTTTTGTCATCAACAAAAAAAGAGAAGTGCAACTTTCAAGTTTAGAGTTATAAACTTAGGAATTTAGTAAATTTCCCATCACTTTAGAACATGCAAGCTAGTGAGTTCTTTATTCTCTTTTGAGAAGTGTAATTTTTACTTCCTTTATAGTGTTCAAGCTAGCAATTCTAGCAAGTTTTACATTATGCAAGCTAGCAATTTTTTACATCATTTTAGAAAATGTAAGCTAGCAATATCTGAGATGTTCAAGAAAGCAACTTTTGCTTCTTGAAATATGCAAGTTAGCAATCTTTGCTTCTCTTTTGAGATAAGCAAGCTAGCATGTTTTTGCATCTTCTTGAATTGTGTAAGCTAGCAAATCTTTCTCTTTTGAGATGTGGACACTAGCAATTCTTTCTCCCCCTTTCATTGTCAAAAAGAAGGGAAGAATATAATTTTATAATTTTTTTCCCTTTACAACAATTTTCAATGCATGACAAAGATAAGGTATCAATCTTATTTCAATATGTTTGTGTATAATTATAGTTTCAAATTAAAACATGCATAATTTTAAAATCTTACATTTTATCCTTACTTCATACATGATACCAAAAATAAATCATTATCAGTATGGGCATATTATATATGACACTCAAGCATTCATGATACATCATTTTGGGCATAATATTCATGATACTAAGATATTAAAATTTTTAAGTATTTATTACTTCATGCACTAAATCAACATTTTGATCATGATACTAACCATTCATCATTTATTTTCTCCCCCTTTGTCATAGGAAAAAAGAGGGAGAATAGCACAAAGGTGTAAATATTCAAGTCATCACATAGAAGATATCAATAAAAAATTAGTAATGAGATATACTTCATGAATACAAGGAATTATACAAAGAAAATCATATCATAAAATATAAGATCATGTGAATACCAAAAGATATGATTCATTTTGATAAATATCCTCTTTAATGAAATGCAAGAAATCATTCGAGAATAAAAAGTGAGGGATCTTGATTCACATAAGGAAAATATCAAGTTTTGATTCCAAAAATTCAAGATCATGATTTCAATAATGCTTCTTTTTAATATATAGTAAATAGAATTATGGGAGAGCAATGAAAAATTTGATTCATATGAAGAAAATCTCAACTTATCACAGATTGATAAATACTCTCTTAAAAGAGTGAATCATACGTACATCAAGAAAGATATTTCAAGTTGAATATATCACAAGTCATAAATATGATAAATGATTTAGTATCATCTCATTAGTAAAATGAGTCATATGAAAATAGATCCAAAATTATCATCAAAATCACTTTTCGAAAAATTCAATAAAGGCAACATAGATAGATTCACATGAGAACTTGATTCATGCATAATGTCTCGATTCAAAAAGAAAATTTATAATTCCAAAAAATTTATGACTCATCTAGAAAATTCTCCTCTTTAGTTAATGATAAGAAAAAGCATAGGACAAATAGGTTCATACATAATATGTCTCAATTCATCATGAATCATAAAAAAATAGAGTATCAAGTGAAGGAATCATGATTCGTGTGAGAAAAAGATTGTCGATTCATGCATTCAAACCATTATTACTTCAACTCATCATGCAAAGTTTCAAAATATAAAATCATCAAATATGATACAAGCATTTATTTTCAAAATGCATTCCTTTTTAGTTGTTTTAATTTTAGTGATTTGATTTCATACAAGCATGTCCTTGTTTTTTTTTTTTTCAACTCAAAACATGCATCAACATTTAAAACGGAAAAAGAACATTCATTACGGCAAAGATTGATAACCCATTAATTACAATAATCATCATGCATAATTTTGAAATATAAACTCATTAAGCATAATCATCAAACATGATTTCATAAAGAATTTTCAATCAAAATCAAAAATCATCAATTTAGATACACATTATTTTTTCTTAGAAACATTCATAGGATTAATCATTAGATTTAAATCTAATATTTTGTTGTATTTTCATAAAACATGCAATTGTCATTATCATTTTCAAAATTAGCTAGAAAAAGAAAAGCATGATCCCCTTTTTTTTATTTTTTTTTATTTTATATACTAATTTAAAAACAACATATGAAATGCATCAAGTAATTTCAAAATAAAGCAAAGAGGTTTTGGTTACCTTATTAAAAGTCGTTAAGGGGTAGTTTGCCACCTCGCCTTTCTTGGATTGTTGTTCATGTTGAATCTCGGATTTTGATGATGAAACCAATCGTTATGTGTTTATATTTTAATATGCATATTGAGTGACGCAGGATGCTTCGATCAGGATGAGATAATTAAAGCAAGAAAATCATGTTGGGCCAAAGGTACATGTCAGAAGATTGGACGTCGGGCTGGTGGATCGGTCGACGTATCGATAGAAGGTTTCGGGTTGTGGATTCAAGCATTGGGCCAAGTAGAGCGAGTATTGCACCAAGGATATCGGAGTTGCAGAGTCAACTGGTTGATTGGGCAATAGGCCTCAAGAGAGGACGATGCACCGAAAAATCGAATAAAGCGTCGAGGGACCAATGACATGCTGGATAACTTGATTAATGCTTAGTATTAATTGTCTAGATCAAAGTTTGTTTTACATATGTAGGATTAACTATGATAGCAAGACATGAAGCAAAATGAAGTCCCGGAGTCAAGATCGAGATCGCATTGGGAGTTCGAGAGTTCGTCGGAAGTTCGGACGTTCGTCGGAAGTTCTGCGGGAACTAGCCGAGAAGTCGTAGAGCTTGCCAGAGAAGCTCGTCGGAACTCACCAAGAAGATTGTCGTGAAGTCCAGGAGCTTGCCGAGAGTCCGTTGGAACATTACCGAGAGTTCGTCGGAGGTTCGTCGGAAGCTCGCCGAAAGAATTGACATAAGGATTTGTTTAGCTTAGAATATGTCTTAGGAATTGTAGTTAGCACGTAATTGGGATTAGATTTGACCCAACCCAATTAGGGTCCAACTAGGCCCATGTAAGAACTGTGTTGGGCCCAATAAGAGGCCTAAATAGTATCCCAAGAAGACTCACTGTCGTGGCACAATCTTCGAGACTATGTCAGGCAGTGGTACCATCAGTCTAGGTAGTTGTACCACCCCTGGCAGGGTACCAGGTGGTTGTACCACCCCTGGTAGGGTGCCAAGCGGTGGTACCGCTAGTTTGGGTGGTGGTACTGCCCAGGGCAGTGTCAGCCAGACTGACATTGGGCGGTGGTACCGCCCAGCGCAGGCGATGGTACCGCTCGTGCCCGAGAAACCCGGGATGAGATGTTTTTAGGCTCCAAGTTTGAATCAACTTGAAGCCTATAAATGCCCCTCTCATCTCTGGTTGAAGAACACAAGCACAAAGAGCAAAAAAAGGAAAGAAACGCTGTAGAAATCACTTTAGAAATTCCCTCCTCTACTCTAAGTTTAGAATTCTGTAAAAGGAGTGTAAGTGTTTGTAAGGGTTGTCTCCTAAACCCATAAAAAGGAGAAGAGGGGTGTAAGAAGGAGTTGGTCTTCGCCTATTGAAGGAAGACCTCTAGTGGATGCTAGTGGCCTCGACGGAAGAGGAATCGGAGTGGATGTAGGTTACGATTGACCGAACCACTATAAACAGTCGTCTTCTCTGGTTTGCATTTATTCTTGCTATTACCTTTCTACAAACCTCTTCAATAGCTTACTCCCTTCAATACTTTTATGAACTCACTTTTAAGTTAAGTTTCCGAAAATGATTTTACGTCGAAAACAGTTTTATCGTACGAAAGTTTTTAAATCGACGTTATTTTACCGCTGTACTAATTCACCCCCCTCTTAGTGCTGCTCTGATCCTAACAATTGGTATCAGAGCCTCGTTTTTCATATTTGGTTTAACACCCAAATTGAAATGGCTCTTTTCGGTAACCAAGAAGGTCACTCTCTCATTCGTCCTCCCTTTTTTAATGGGACGGACTACACTTATTGGAAAACTCGAATGAGAGTTTTCTTGCTTTCATTGGATTTGAATTTATGGCACATTGTCGAATCCGGTTTTAAAAGATCTTCTCTTCCAATGAAAGATTGGCATGATATGGAGAAGAAGACATTTTCTTTAAATGCTAGATCTATGAACGCTCTATTTTGCGCCTTAGACAAAACTGAGTTTAATCGGGTTTCTACTTGCGAAATGGCTTTCGATATTTGGCGCACTCTTGAAATCACTGTTGACATGTACAATCGAGTTAAAGGTTCAAAAATTAATTATTTAATACATGATTTCGAGCTTTTTCGAATGAAGCCGAGTGAAACCGTTGTTGACATGTACACCTATTTTACGGATGTCATCAATGGTTTAAAAACTCTTGACAAATGTTTTTCAAATTTTGAACTTGCTAACAAGATTTTACGATCGCTCTCTAAAACTTGGGATTTAAAAGTAACGGCAATTCAAGAATCAAAAATTTTGAATACCTTTCTGATTGAATAACTAATATGGTCCTTGATGACCTATGAAATGACGTGCAACACACATAAAGAACTTGAGAACCACCTTCCACAGAACAGGAAGGTTTTTGGACTAAGAACAATCGAAGATCATTCGAGCATAAGCTCAAGTGATGGTGAACTTGAACTTACTATGAAATTTAAAAAGTTTATGAAACAAGAATTGAAGAACAAAAATAAACTTAAAAAGAATGAACCTACTTGCTTTGAACGCAAGAAGAACACAAAGTGGGATGAATCGAGCTCCTCCGAAGACGAGGAGAAAATCAACAAAGGCAAAGTGGCAAACTATGCCTTAACGCATTTCGACATTGAGGTAATCAAAATGCCTTTAATTTATTTCGAAATTATCATAATGCATTTTCCTTTTTTATTTAGTTTAGAATTAATTTTCTTGAAATTACATGTTTAATAATTTAATAATGAAAATGTAAAAATTAAGAATCATGCTTATCATTCTAGTAATTTTGAAAATAATCATGAAAATTGCATGTTTATGATAAACAAAATGATTTTGATTAAAAATACCTTATGAAATCATGCTAAGAAATAATAATGTGTATCATGTTGATTTCCATAATCATTTCTCGATTTTGATTAAATGAAATCATGTTTGATTTGAATTAATGCATAATGGTGTAATGAAAATATTAAATGTTTTGATTCCATGATTGACAATTTTTATGCATAAGATTTTAAAGTTGATGATTTTTGTGATTTATTGGTCTTGATGGTTTTTATGACGAAATTTATTTTTTGATCCTAAACGTTGATGCATGTTTTTATTTAGCATAAAAGAAAAGAACATGCATGTATGAAATAAATCACATGAATTAAAACAACTAAAAAGTGGAAAGGTTTCTCCTTGAAAAATTTATTTTTCTGACTTTATCGATTTTTTCAAAAAGGAGATTAATGAATCTATTTATATCATCTTTATGAATCTCTTGAACCATGAAATTGATTTTGATGGTTTGAATTTAGTGGGTTTTATCAAAATCACGATCTTGATTTCTCAAGATTTATTACATGAAATCTTTTATATGAATCAAGATTTTTCATGATCTCCTAAGAATTCTTTACGTTATTTATTTAAGAGGAAATGTGTCAAAATGAATCATGCATTTTGGTATTTACTCGATCCTTGATATTTTATCTCTCATGATATGATTTTTTGTACAAATCCTTGTATTCATGAAATATTGATCTCATCACCCAACTAATTCTTCTTGATATTTTTTATGTGATGATATGAATGCATGAAATATTCATGAATTTGAAATGATGCATGCAATACTTATGATAATGATGTACATGATGTATTGCATATGATGTGTATCATTAATGTTTTAAATGATGAATGTTTGGAATCATGATCAACATGTTGATAAATGCTTAAAAATATTAATGCTTGAATATCATGTATGGTATGCTCATAATGAGGATTGATTTATTTGTATCATGCATGAAAAATGAAATATATGGTTTTGAAAATTTGCATGTTTTAATTTGAAAATATAATGATGCACAAATAAGATTGATACTTACCTTTGTCATAATTGATATAAAGGGTCTTCCCTTCTTTTGTCAATGACAAAGGAGGAGAAAGAGTTGCTAATGTGCTATCTTGAATTGATGTAAAAGGTCATCTCAAAGAAAATTAGCTAGCTTGCACAAGTCAAGAAAATATAAAAACTTGCCTACTTTCTTGCACATCTAAAGAGAAGATGCAAATGTAACACTTGTCAAATTGTTTGCTTGCCTAATGTAAAACATTGTTCCTTGCTAGTTTGGCATTTTGCTAGCTTGCACTTTGCAAAGAAAGCAAAAATGACACTTCTCAATGTTGAATCTCGGATTTTGATGATGACATCAATTGTCATTTGTTATCTAATCCATATGTTGAGATAAGTGTGCAGGATTAACTACAATGAAAGTAAGACATGCAGCAGGAGTTGCGTCGGAGTCAGGACTATGATCACGTTGGGAGTTCGAGAGCTTGACGAAAATCCCACGGTCAGTTTGAGGTTCTGGGGAACAAATCCGGAGAAGTCCGTGAGCTTGCCAAAAGAAGCTCGTTAGAACTCGCTAAGTGGATCGTCGCAAAGTCCAGAGTTTGTCGGAAGTCCGTGGAGCATCGCTTGAGGATCGCCTGGATGTTCGTTCACCGAAGTTCACTTAAGCTTCGGGCTGAAGAAGCTTACATGATGCATCGGAGCAAGCTGTAGTAAAAGTCTTAATAATTATCATAGTAAGCACGATGATTAAGTTAGAATTGGGAGGTGATCCCATTAACTTAATCTAGGGGCAATTAGGCCCTTGAAAGAATCAAATTGGGCCGAATGGATCAACCCATTCGGACCCAGATCTCTCGCCCAGAGGTGGCACCACTTGGGTCGATGGTGGCACCACCTGGGCTCGGCCCGAGTTCTAGGCTAGGCGGTAACCGCCCTCGGCAACAGGTGTAATCGCCGAGCTCGGTCTCTCCTCAAAGCTGGGCTGGCATGCAACCGCCTGTTGTTTGGCGGAGACCGCCTCGAGTTCTCGGTCTCCGAAGCCGCCAGCGGTGCAACCGCCTAACAGCGGGTGGCACCGCCTAAAGGCTCGGGCTTCGAGTCCCTGTGGGGTGGCAACCGCCTCAATCGTAGCGGTAACTCCTGCACCCGAAATTCCCGAATTGATAGTTTGAGTTCGAATTAAAACCGGTTTGGGGCCTATAAATACCCACTTTTTAGCAATGAAAGAGCAACGAAAACCACCAAAATCCTGATCTTACTTTGAGATTTTTGAGCTCAAAAATGTTGTAATAAGCTAAAGGCACTTCTCCCTCTTTTTCTTCCAAGTTCGGATCTTTCAAGAGAGGAGAAAAAGTTTGTAAGGGTTGTCTCCTAAGCCCGTCAAAAGGAGTGAATCTAAAGGGTGGTTGGCCTTCATTGTTGAAGGAAGGCCTCTAGTGGACGCCGGTGACCTCATCGATGGAGGAAGCCGGCGGATGTAGGTCAAGATTGACCGAATCCATTCTAAATCATGCTTCCTCGGGTTTGCATTTACTTTGAGCTTATTATCCTTACGTAAACCTTTTTCATAGCTTACCGCCTTCCAGCTTTTACAATTGTGTTTCCAAGCTTAATATTTTACGAATCGTATTTAGACGTAAATCACTTTTCTCGTACGAACATTGTATTTCAGTTTGCGCTTACATTCTGATTTCCATCACAACAGCAAACTGCCTTAACAAATTTGTTTTAACTGCTTCTTGCCTAATCAAAAGTCAAAGTGATTTACGAATCAGCTTTTCTACTGAAATTGCTTTTACCGTACGAACATCGTATTTCAGTTTGCGCTTACATTCTTATTTCCATCATAACTACAAACTGCCTTTATAGATTTGTTTTAATTGCTTCTTACCTGATCTTAAGTCAAAGAAATTTACGAATCAACTTTTCTACTGGAATAGGCTTTATCATACGAACGCAGTTTTAAACGTTGAAAGTTTTCCGCTGCACTAATTCACCCCCTCCCCTCTTAGTGCTCTTGATCCTAACAATTGGTATCAGAGTGGGGTTCACTCTCAAACGGATTAAAACCCAAGAGAGATGGCATATGCTGGAAACCAAGAGGGCCATTCTATTACACGTCCACCCATGTTCAATGGGACGGACTACACCTATTGGAAGACTCGAATGAGGATCTTCCTTATTTCGATGGATTTTGAACTTTGGAATCTTGTCGAAAATGGTTTTTCAAAATCTTCTCTTCCAATGATCGATTGGAATGAATTGGAGAAGAAGACTTTCGCTCTTAATGCAACGGCTATGAATGCCTTATTTTGTGCGCTTGATAAAAATGAGTTTAATCATATTTCGGTTTGTGAAACCGCGTTTGATATTTGGCATACACTCGAAGTGACTCATGAAGGCATAAGTAGAGTAAAAGAGTCAAAAATCAATCTTTTGATACACTCTTTCGAACTTTTCCGAATGAAACCAAGCGAGACTATTGGCGACATGTACACTCGTTTCACGGATGTCGTCAATGGTCTAAAAGGACTCGGCAAAAGCTTTTCAAACTTTGAGCTCGTAAATAAAATTCTAAGATCCCTTCCTAAGAGTTGGGACCCTAAAGTTACTGCTATTCAAGAAGCTAAAGATTTAAGCAACTTCCCTCTTAAAGAACTAATCGGGTCATTAATGACCTATGAAATGACATGCAAGGCTCATGAAGAGCAAGAAGACATCCTTCCAAAAAACAGGAAGGATATGGCACTTAGAACTTTAGATGACCACTTGAGAGAAAACTCAAGTGATGAGGACTGTGACGATGACTTGGCACTTCTAACAAGGAAATTCAAAAAATTCATTAAAAGAAACAAGTTTAAAAATGACGCAAAAATTAACTTGAACCCAAAAGGGACCAAGTTATTTGCTATGAGTGCAAAAAGCCGGGACACTATAAGAGTGATTGTCCCCAAGCCAAGAAGAGAACATCAAAGAAGAAGGCACTCAAAGCAACATGGGATGATTCAAGCGCATTCGAAGAAGAGGAGTCCAACACCGAGCAAGTTGCTCATTACGCCTTAATGGCCATCGGAGAGGAGGTAACAAATTTAATTGATGCAGATTTAACATTTGATGAATTATTAAATTCCTTCCATGATTTATTTGATGAATACAAGATTATTAGTAGAAAATATAAATTGCTAAAAACGGAGCATGATAGTCTTAATTGTGATTTCGATAAGTTAAAGACTGAATATCATGATAGTTTAGGCTCTTGTATCAAATGCCATGATCTAGAAACTATCCAAAAGCAAAACTTGCTACTCATGGATGTAACATCCCATTAGTCCCATATCGAAAGTGGGGAATGTGTTTGATTAGCTTATAAGTGCCTGGTGAGTATACTACGTAACCTCCCGCTTAAGCATTTTGGTCCGTGGTTGCAAAGACCAAAATGGAGTTATTGGCCAGTTGGCTCATCAGACTCGGGTCGTGACATTTGGTATCAGAGCCGACCTAGCATTTGGGCAGGGTGAGAGGGCTCGAGTAGGAAAGGGCTACCCGTGGATGGAGTCAGAGAACTCATCACGGCGTAGAGCCACCACTGAGTTAATCCTCACATGCACTATGCTAGGGTTCGATCTGGGTAATGTCAGGCCTTGACGAGGACGTCAAGCTAATTGAGGGGATAATGTAACATCACATTAGTCCCACATCGGAAGTGGGGAATGTGTATGATTAGCTTATAAGGGCCTGATGAGTATACTACGTTATCTCCCGCCATTTTGGTCTACAATTGCAAGGACCAAAATAGAGTTATTGGCCAGTTGGCTCATTAGACTCGGGTCGTGACATTTGGTATCAGAGCCGACCTAGCATTTGGGCAGGGATAATGTAACATCCCATTAGTCCTACATCGAAAGTGGGGAATGTGTATGATTAGCTTATAAGGGCCTGATGAGTATACTACGTAACCTCCCGCTTAAGCATTTTGGTCCGTGGTTGCAAGGACCAAAATGGAGTTATTGGCCAGTTGGCTCATCAGACTCGGGTCGTGACATTTGGTATCAGAGCCGACCTAGCATTTGGGTAGGGTGAGAGGGCTCGAGTAGGAAAGGGCTACCCGTGGATAGAGTCAGAGAACTCATCACGGCGTAGAGCCACCACTGAGTTAATCCTCACATGCACTATGCTAGGGTTCGATCTGGGTAATGTCAGGCCTTGACGAGGACGTCAAGCTAATTGAGGGGATAATGTAACATCACATTAGTCCCACATCGGAAGTGGGGAATGTGTATGATTAGCTTATAAGGGCCTGATGAGTATACTACGTTATCTCCCGCCATTTTGGTCTACAATTGCAAGGACCAAAATAGAGTTATTGGCCAGTTGGCTCATTAGACTCGGGTCGTGACATTTGGTATCAGAGCCGACCTAGCATTTGGGCAGGGATAATGTAACATCCCATTAGTCCTACATCGGAAGTGGGGAATGTGTATGATTAGCTTATAAGGGCCTGATGAGTATACTACGTAACCTCCCGCTTAAGCATTTTGGTTGGTATCAGAGCCAACCTAGCATTTGGGCAGGGTGAGAGGGCTCGAGTAGGAAAGGGCTACCCGTGGATGGAGTCAGAGAACTCATCACGGCGTAGAGCCACCACTGAGTTAATCCTCACATGCACTATGCTAGGGTTCGATCTGGGTAATGTCGGGCCTTGACGCACTATGCTAGGGTTCGATCTGGGTAATGTCGGGCCTTGACGAGGACGTCAAGCTAATTGAGTTGGGGATAATGTAACATCCCGCTTAAGCATTTTGGTTGGTATCAGAGCCGACCTAGCATTTGGGCAGGGTGAGAGGGCTCGAGTAGGAAAGGGCTACCTGTGGATGGAGTCAGAGGACGTCAAGCTAATTGAGTAGGGGATAATGTAACATCCCATTAGTCCCACATCGGAAGTGGGGAATGTGTTTGATTACCTTGGGCAAGGTAAGAGGGCTCGAGTAGGAGCCACCACTGAGTTAATCCTCACATGCACTATGCTAGGGTTCGATCTGGGTAATGTCGGGCCTTGACGAGGACGTCAAAGTTAATCCTCACATGCACTATGCTAGGGTTCGATCTGGGTAATGTCGGGCCATGACGAAGACGTCAAGCTAATTGAGTTGGGGATAATGTAACATCCCATTAGTCCCACATCGGAAGTGGGGAATGTGTATGATTAGCATGACGAAGACGTCAAGCTAATTGAGTTGGGGATAATGTAACATCCCATTAGTCCCACATCGGAAGTGGGGAATGTGTATGATTAGCTTATAAGGGCCTGATGAGTATACTACGTAATCTCCCGCTTAAGCATTTTGGTCCGTGGTTGCAAGGACCAAAATGAAGTTATTGGCCAGTTGGCTCATCAGACTCGGGTCGTGACATTTGGTATCAGAGTCGACCTAGCATTTGGGCAGGGTGAGAGGGCTCGAGTAGGAAAGGGCTACCCGTGGATGAAGTCAGAGAACTCATCACGGCGTAGAGCCACCACTGAGTTAATCCTCACATGCACTATGCTAGGGTTCGATCTAGGTAATGTCGGGCCTTGACGAGGACGTCAAGCTAATTGAGTAGGGGATAATGTAACATCCCATTAGTCCCACATCGGAAGTGGGGAATGAGTATACTACGTAATCTCCCACTTAAGCATTTTGGTCCGTGATTGCAAGGACCAAAATGGAGTTATTGGCCAGTTGGCTCATCAGACTCGGGTCGTGACATTTGGTATCAGAGCCGACCTAGCATTTGGGCAGGGTGAGAGGGCTCGAGTAGGAAAGGGCTACCCGTGGATGAAGTCAAAGAACTCATCACGGCGTAGAGCCACCACTGAGTTAATCCTCACATGCACTATGCTAGGGTTCGATCTAGGTAATGTCGGGCCTTGATGAGGATGTCAAGCTAATTGAGTAGGGGATAATGTAACATCCCATTAGTCCCACATCGGAAGTGGGGAATGTGTATGATTAGCTTATAAGGGCCTGATGAGTATACTACATTACCTCCCGCTTAAGCATTTTGGTCTACGGTTGCAAGGACCACAATAGAGTTATTGGCCAGTTGGCTCATCAGACTCGAGTCGTGACAATGGACACCTTGAAGAAATTTGAGGTTGGTAACAAGGGTCACGTTCCCAAAAGAAGTGGAATCAGATTTGTGAGAAATTCTTGTATTATTGTCCATTTAAGAAAATTAGTCCTAACAAATTAATTTGGGTTCCTAAAGGAACCATAATAAACTCTAGACAACATGACGAACAATATAGATCAACCTTTGAGGCACCCAAAAGTAAATGGGTACATAAAAATTATCCTTTCTTGTAGAGACATAAAAAGAACACGTGATGCTAGCAATACAAACCTATTTTATCCCTCAGAATTGGAAACCCATATGTACCTTCACATATCCTTGGATTTCCGATCCCATCAAACTGATAAGTTCATTACTTTTAAATTCAACTATATCATGAACTTACATTTTGTAAGCAAAGTTTGTCATGAACTTGCAAAGCTTACCAACGTGGACAAACTGTCACAAACATGAATACGACATTTGAAGAAGAATATGCGTGTCACTAAATCTATCTTGATCGTGCAAATGTCTCATCTTAAAATAAAAATTCTTACGTAGTTACGAAAGTAAAGTTTACTGCTCCATAAATAAAAACTCTTCTCAAGTAAGAAACATTCAAAATAGACCACACAGCAGTCAAAATGTGTGCTCACTGCCTACAAGCGGTGGCACCGCTCCAGTTGGCGTTAGCACCGCTGCTACCGCCAGCTTGTCACGGACAAACTTCGAAATAGGATGTTTGATGTAATGCTTATGTATGTCCGTGTCATTCGGCATGTTCATGCCTTGTACAGCATGTAGAGGGGCGGTCAAAGGCTTAATAGTCCCATTTTAGTTGGGTTGGTGGCCTCTTTAGGCTTGTAAATAAAGGTTGTGTCATGTGGACAACGCAGAGAGATTTTCGATCCGTAATGGACCATTTACCCTTTGTTGTGCAACCCGTCGTGAGCTTGTAAAGTTTGTTTTGTAATTTGCATTGTCTATAAAGTGTTTTTCGAGATGTTTGCTTGTGGATCCCAAGTGAGGCCTTTTTCTCGTCCGCTTTTTTCTTTTGTGGGACCTAAGGGACCATGGGAGGCTTCGGGAGGTCAATTTTGCGGGGACGGACATGCAAGGGTGCCGCGATGACTTAGGCAAAACCAAATAAGTCCGTGATGATGGTATCGTGAGCGACAAGCACTCATAGAAACACTTAGCATGCAAACGGGGACCCTAGCAGATCCTGCGTTGTAAGGGCCAAGACATCACGCCGACCGCTTGGGGAAAACGGCATGGAGATGTTGAAGAAGAGAGTCGCCGTGAGGAGCGGCATCCGAGATTGGCATTGAGAGGAATTGCCAACCCTTCAAATAAGAGGCACCACAAGAACAGACAAGCTTGGAAGAATGTGAAGCCTGACAAAGGATGGGATGGTTGAGTTTGAGCTATGGCTCAACGTTGACAACTATACTTGATGGTGCTCAAGGCAAGCAGGTGCTTGGTAAAGGATGAGGCCATCCAAGGTGGAATGAGTTGCTCAACGACCAAAAGAGTTATGCAAAAACTCACGAGGTGAGGGGAATTAAAAGCTCGAAGAATTTGGTACTCATACACTAAAGGCTTGTATCTGGACGACGGAATGTTGGTGCCATCCCAAGGTTAACGTAAACCCTACTGCCATGGAGCATTGAAACTTTCTCTTGATGCAAAGGATACATCCGTGGAGGCTAAATGGTGCAACTAGTTTAGCATGTTGCTAGGCCCCGAGGGGTGCAAATGGGGTTGTATTGACGTGGAGTCGCTAATCTAGCAAGTGTGTGTTTGCGAGAGGCGAACAATGTACGCTTGTTCAGCGGTCGGAGTAGTCCAAGGGGATGGTGGTCTCAAAACGAAGAGAGATATTGCTCCAATGGGACGCTTATCCAAGAGAGATAAGTCCCGGCTCTCCAGGGGAGAATCATGAGGGATGGACCTCACAAGTTGAGAGGAGGAGTACCTCAACAAACAACAACTCCACGGCTCAATGGGTCGAGCAAGCGATGAGGAGTCGTCGCATGATCTCGCTTTGAGAGAATGCATTGGTGGATGCATTGTGAGATCAAGTGGGGAGTGACCCAAGGCAACACAAATGAAGGCACACTTGGAGTCGATATGGAGATCGGACTCAAGGGGAGGGCCGACCCGCGGAATGGTGGGCGCCGAGGGCCACCATCGACTCAATGCGTAAACGAGGAGCCGAGCAACTTGGGTGTAACTTGGTGAAGTACCCAAGCCGCTGGAAGGGAGCCAAAGATAAAAGTTGGAACATGGAGCGTAGGCACGTGTTTTCCAGACGCGAGGTCAAGGACATGAACTCTTGTAGAGGCAAGAGTAAGATCATGTTGTTCCATGGGTCCTTCATTCTGACGGAGCGGACTCATCTTGCATGGTGCCAAAGACCTAAGGGAGCTTCGGCACATGCACCTTATCTCGGAGGAGCATTTGATGGAGGAACTAAGGCTTACCCAATTTGCGAGGCGAAGTTGGGATCAAGGCCTTAGCACTTGGCAAGAGGATGCAGAGATGGTACTCTTGAAGAATATGCCACGCTGTTGTCATTCAAGTTACTATAAAGGAGGCTTGCAGTGAAGGAAGATTGTGCCGGTAGGGGTAGAGGCCCGTGATCCGCACAATGGTGCACTAATTGCAGCCAAGTCGGGGGACTTTGGGAGCTACTAGGCTTACCTGAACGTCCTAGAGCGGTCATCATCGGTGTGACACAAGAGTGGGTGGATGAAGGTCGATTGCCGAGGAGCTAACAAAATCGAAGGTAGAGAGACCTTGCGATGTATTGGCGAGAGGCCACATGGAGGGTTCACAATTCGAGTTTTTTCCACAAGGATCGAATGCAATAGGAGATGTCATCGAGGCTGACATGGTGCACCGGATCGTGGTGGAATAGTTCATGGGCAACGCGATTCACACAACCCCCCTAGCCCGTGAGGGACTAGATCATACGGAGGTATGATCGGAGCTACTGAAGCTCCACTTGGGTGAACAACACGATCTGACGAGAAGTGCTATGGATTCAAGGAGTGAAGGCCATGGTACCGCCGAGTATGGGTCTTCCGGCGCGTGCATCGAATTTTGCATCTGGATGAAAGCCTTGGTCATCGCGATATGGGGCTGTGTTCCAATCAAGGAAAAGTTCAATCTGCAAGTACCGGAGTCCCATGGGAGGGACTTGATCATACAAATGGTAGATGATCGGGGCAACCGGAGAGTTGGACTGCTCCAGGCTCATATTAAACAAGGGAGCCCGACAAATCGAGGAGGACAAAGGTCAGTAAGTGAACGTTGCTACCAAGGAAGCTAAGGAGAATAGAATCGCAAACCCTACAACATGATGGCGTGAGGCCGTGCATGGGAGTTCTTGATCTGTCTTTCCATCGCGACCAAAGGGTGCCACTTGGAGAACAAAGTGTTGGAAGTAGGGGTCGAAAGGGGCGAGGAAGCGACGACGAGTCCAGAGGGACTTAGCTACCCAAAATCAAGCATCAGTTAGGATGGAGGTGGACTCGTGAGAGTGCCACGGAGACATTTCTACCGATCGTGAAGAAAGGGATCGCGATCAAGGCTAGATCGATAGTAGTGCCATGGGCATAGCAAATACCATGGTACCGCTTGAGGCTGGACTTCCGAAAGTCATTGATCCCTTGCTCTCATGGAGGGAGAGCGCTTGGTCGAAAAGGGGCGAGGAGGTGGAGCATCGCGAGGCAAACTCCAAGCACCGAGACAAGGTGAAGGGCGAGGCCAAGGAACTTCAGAAGACCGGTGTCAATGAGTTTCTCATCAAGATAGTCAAAGTGAAGGACTTCGGTCATGCAAGAGTGCACGACTAAGGAACAGAAGTAGTCGATATCTTGGTGTTGTACCTTCACTACTCGGGGAGTAGGTGACAGGGGTTGATGGAGAAGACGGTACAATCCCCGTGAGGCTTGACCAAATCTATTAGAGAATTACCCAAGTTGGGGTGAAAACTTCCTCGCATTCCGTGTTCAATGGCATTGAGAAGGTGAATCACGGTAGCTAAATCAACGCATGAGTGCAAACACTTCAAGTGCTTTAGAAGTGTGAGCAAAGAGCAAAGAAGGCGTAACCATTTCGATGTATGGAGTACAACCTCGGAGGCGGCTAAGTCAAGTAACCTTTGCCTTCTCAACCCTTAAGAGCATGGGCGAAACTGAGTACCCCAATTCTCTTATCTATCTAGCGAGGAGCTCGCAAAAGTTCAAAGACCCTTCAAGATAATTGAAGATAATAGTTGTCAAATCCTCACCAATGGTGATCAAGCATTACTTGAGAGTAGATTGTCCGCTTCATTTCCCAACGAAATGCCAATCGAAAAGCGAAAGTGATGCTAACCTACTTGGATGTGACAACTAAGTGAAAGAAGAGTCAATGAGCAAATTTTGTGGAGGAAGGACCCAAATCTTGAAAGTTTGCGAGGCGATGCTTTCGTTAAAAGCTTCAACAAGCATCCACCCAGTTCAAGCAAAGATGAGACATTTTGAGAGATCAACAAGAAGAAGGATGGTCTTTTCCTTCATCCGGGGGATCCGCAAGAAATCAACAAGGATCAACACAACTCAGCCAACCCCACACCGTAGTCGAGTCATTGGTGAGTTGGAGCAAAGATGGCGGATCAAAGATTCGACTACTCAAAAACAAAGGAATGAGAGCATTGGGAGTCAAAAGGCACATTGTAGTCGGGCGGAAGATTGAAGACTCAAAGAAAGGCGCAGGAGTTGCAAGAATCGACAAAGGCTTCAACGAGGACGTCCGGAAGGGATAAGTGGGGAGAATGTCACGGACAAACTTCGAAACAGGATGTTTGATGTAATGCTTATGTATGTCCGTGTCATTCGGCATGTTCATGCCTTGTACAGCATGTAAAGGGGCGGTCAAAGGCTTAATAGTCCCATTTTAGTTGGGTTGGTGGCCTCTTTAGGCTTGTAAATAAAGGTTGTGTCATGTGGACACGTGTGAGAGATTTTCAATCTGTAATGGACCATTTTACCCTTTGTTGTGCAACTGTTCAGAGCTTGTAAAGTTTGTTTGTAATTTGCATTGTCTATAAAGTGTTTTTCGGAGATGTTTGCTTGTGGATCCCAAGTGAGGCCTTTTCTCTGTCCTGTTTTTTCTTTTGTGGGACCTAAGGGACCATGGGAGGCTTCAGGAGGTCGACCTTTGCTTGAACGGACACGCTAAAAGTGCCGCGCACGACGACAAACAAAACCAGCTAAGTCCGTGACAAAGTCATCACCATTGGTTGCAAGCTGTTGATTTGCCAACCACCAGGTGCAACCGCCCGCAATCTTGCCCCCTATTAAACCAAGGTAGGGCCAGCGGTGGAACCGACCCCAACTTACTCCCTTCCCCTCGTTGCTCTTCCAAAGCCTCTCCACCTCCATTTCTCCCATCTTAGCATCCCAAATCCTCTGCTCGAAGCAAAATATCAACAATTTCTCCTACTCTTGAAGATCTCACTCAAGGTATTCTCTAAGAGCCCTCTAAATTCTGTTTTTGATTCATTTACTCTTGCTCATTACTATCCTCTCAAATAACAGTAGTTATGGGCTCTAGAAGATCCTCAAGGGACAAAGGAAAGAGAAGATTAGTGGAAGATTTTGATCTTACCCTCTTTGATTCAAAGTATCATACTGAAAAATTCTCTTCCTTTGAATTTAGAAGTGTCAATAAGGGAAAACATGTAGATTTAGATGAACTAAGAGACTTAGAGACAATCTAATGGTTTGCCAACCTAGATCTACTCCCTATTTTACAAATTAGTGAACCCATCTATCCAAGACTTGTTAGACTGTTTTACAATAATCTACAAGTAAATGAAGAAGAAAGGATGTCTACCTATCTCTTAGGACAACACATCTCCATTACGGATAAATTCATTTGTGACATGATAGGCATTCCCGTAAAAAATAGAGGACTTTATTTTAGAGGATCATGGGACAATGAAACAGTTGGGACAACATATGTTGAAGCCTTAGGAATAATTTTTGATAATCCCAACTTAGTGATAATTCCTAAAAGCTGTGAACACCTATTACCACTAAACACTAAAGTACTTCATCATATCCTAACTAGCATCATTCTCCCTAAACAATATCATCATGATGAAGTAAGTCAATTGGAGTTAGGAATCATGTATTGGATCATGAAAGGACATAACATCTGCTTTGGATACCTCATTCAACAAAACATGATAGACCTATCTAAGAGAGACACGATGCTTCCATATGGTGGTATAATCACTAGAATCCTTAAAGCCTATGATATCCAAATCCCACCCGACGAAGAAGTGATGAAAGTGGATAGGTTTAGCATAATAAACAAAAATCTACTTCATCGATTGAGATGTGTTTATAGAAATGGTAATTGGGTTAGAATGCCTAGTAGAACCAATCACCCTCAACCTGAACCAGAACCCGAAACACCAGTCTTTAGGGGCACTCAATCTCCTCTGATCTGTCCCTTTGAGGAAACACATCCTTTGAGCAAGCTCATGCATCAACCATTGAAGACATTGGGATTCGGATGGACCGATTTAAACAAAGACAAGATCGGCTTGAACACCGGCAAGATCAAAACCTATCTCCAACTACAGCTAATTCATGAATGAATTTGACTCTTTATTTAGGCACTTTAATTTTCCACCTCCAATAAAACTTGTATATATGGACCACAACCTCTTGTTGTAACAACCTCACGTTGTTGTAAACTCTTTATATTACTCACCTTGATCACAATGCTTTATGGTTACTTGATGCTAAGAATATGTAGGGTTACATTGCTCAATCTCATTACTCATTGTTTGGGATTTAAAATTGATATTAAATGTTTCTATAATACCAACTTTGAAAACCTTGTGTCATGGTTTCCATGATGAATGAAAAGTAATATAACCTTGAAATTGATGTGTCATGTGACATAATAATGATGATATATTACCATGATGTTGATGTATTGCTATGATGATGTGTCCTAATCGTAAACTTGTTAAATTATTATTTAGACTTTATTGATTGAATAATCAAATCACTTAATCGTCATTACATGCCAAAAAATAACATGTTGAAAATTAATACAAAAATTTTCATAAACGATGAAGTTGATGTCCTCATAATCTTGCATGAAAGTGTTAAATTAAATTTTCGGTTCCAATCCAGTTTCATTATTCTCTTTGGAGTTTGATTCATCATTAGTCTTGACAAAAAAAAATTATCTAACCATTTATGACTTTTAGACTTATCATGTGAAAAATATTACCTTTGAAATAAATTTGATGATTCCTTCTTGCCAAAGGAAGATATTTTTTTACGGACTTTTACTCACATAAAATATCCCGATTGTAAAGCATCTTATCGATTTGAACTACACAAATGGCTTTCCTCCTTCATGCAAAAAGAATAATAACAAATAAAAGGAAGAAGTTTCCTCTATAATCTCCATGTCATGTGGTCTTCTTGAGATGTTTGTATCCCATAAATGATATGAACCTACTTATGGCATCATGTTTCAAAAGATGCTTATATGGATTTCTCCTTTGTTTGATGACAAAGGGGGAGAAGTATATGAATTGATGCTATAAATGCCATATTATGTTGAAAGAAACAGACATATAATTATTGATGCTATGCCATGTTTGCTATGATTGCCATATTTGCATCATATTAAGATATCAAGAACTTGCATTGTAATTTTACATGTTGATATCCTTCCATATGATGAATTGCTTTCATTCTCCTACTTATGGCATGAACCTATTTATGGCATCACATGTATATTCAAAAGATGCTTATATCGTTCTCCTTTTTGTTGATAACAAAGGGGGAGAAGTATATGAATTGATGCTATAAATACCATATTATGTTGAAAGAAACAGACATGATTATTGATGATATGCCATGTTTGCTATGATTGCCATATTTGCATCATATTAAGATATCAAGAACTTGCATTGTAATTTTACATGTTGATATCTTTCCATATGATGAATTGCTATCATTACAACAATTCACATTTGAAATTTGAAAATGGATGTCGAGTCTTGACATCATACAGAGAGATACATCATGATAGGAATCATGATGGGAGTATTGATAAGGTTAAATGACTTTAACTTATCAATATGTCTCTTGAATTCAAAGGCTTTGAATTCAAGAATGACTTATCTCAATTATGGCACATAGATAGGGAGAGTTAAGGTTAACTCCGTTATCAATTGATTATCATCATCAAAAAGAGGGAGATTGTTGAATCTCGGATTTTGATGATGACATCAATTGATTGTCATTTGTCAATTGTAGGTCAAGATTGACCGAACCACTCTAAATCGCGCTGCTCTCTGTTTGCATTTACTTTGAGCTTATTATCCTTACTGCAAACCTCCTTCATAGCTTACTGCCTTCTGCGCTTTTACGATTGCATTTCCAAGCTCAATATTTTTCGAATCGTGTTTAGACGTAAATCGATTTTCTCGTATGAACATCGTATTTCAGTTTGCGCTTATATTCTGATTTCCATCACAACAACAAATTGCCTTAACAGATTTGTTTTAACTGCTTCTTGCCTAATTACAAGTTAAAGTGATTTACGAATCGACTTTTCTATTGAAATCGCTTTACCCATCTAACAGATTACATCAGTTTTCATAAGGCATTCTGATTTCCATCATAACTGTAAACTGCCTTTATAGATTTGTTTTAACTGCTTCTTACCTGATCTTAAGTCAAAGAAATTTACGAATCAACTTTTCTACTAGAATAGGCTTTGTCGTACGAACATAGTTTTATACGTTGAAAGTTTTTCGCTGCACTAATTCACCCCCCCCTCTTAGTGCTATTGATCCTAACACTCAAAAGAGAAGAAAAAGCTTGCCTATCTTAAGAAACAAAAATTGCAAAAGTGCTATCTTGCCTATCTCAAAAAGCAAAACTTGCAATTTGCACATTGCAATAGGAAGCAAGAATCATGAGCTTAGAGAAGAAAGCTATCTTGCATTTGCTTTTGAAATTTTTGCTAGCTTGTATGTAGTAAAACTTGCATATCGAAAAAAAATTTGGCTTGCCCCAGTCTAGAAGCAAACATTTGCTATCTCAAAGAAAAAGCAAACATACTAAACTTGCATATCTTTAATTGTTAGATTATGATGATAAAATTTGATACTATGTTTTCATGCAATGAGTTGAACTTATATCACAAACACTTATTGTGGGTATTCTCCTTTATTGATGACAAAGGGAGGAGTATGTTTGATGTCATGAATGATTTAATCATGACATGTTTGTACACGATTTTTGAATCAAGAGTCTCTATCAATATGGCATATTGATGGGGAGTTGGTTAAACTCAAATTAAATTAGATTATTGTCATCATAAAGGGAGAGATTGTTGAATCTTGGATTTTGATGATGAACCAATCCCGATATGTGTTATGTTTTAACTGTTTTGAGGACGAGGATGCCACATCAAGATGAGACAATTAGCAGAAAAAAATGTTCTAGGAAGGAACATGTCAAAAGATCGATGTCAGGCGGTGGAGATGGTCGGCGATGTCGATCATTCGGGCCTGCGTGGATTGAACGTCGGGGCCAGAAGGCGGTGTAAAGATATCGAGGGATTCTTGGCGAGTTAAGCGATTGGGCAACTATCTTGGTAAGAGGATATCGCCCAAAAATGGGATGAGCGTTAGGAGGACCAATGACATGCAGGACAGCTTGATTAATGTAGTATTAA